>JAANYP010003710.1:0-55063 GCA_020465985.1 Centrapalus pauciflorus | reverse complement strand
TGTCCTTAATTGCCATTTGCACGTTTTTGGGCTCTACTTGCGATATGAAACCGAATATAGACATTTATGATATGCCGCGGAGTCGTTTATCACATCGACAACAACACAGTGTTTTATTTACAACTACGCCGAGTCCTCACAACAGGGACCCCTACAGCGAGGATTTCCTATGATGCTATCTAAGGATGGTTTCTTGTTAATCCTAGGAGGTCTCTATTGCGTCTACCCTTAGATTATCTTCCTAAGTTGGATCCTAGTTCACCTAAAGGGGGAACAGGCTCAGCTTCCACATTCTCTTCCTCACGGACGTTTTCCTCAGAGGCAGAACTTGATGCTTGAGTCTGATTCTCAGTGTTAGGTTCTTCTGGATTAGCAACTTCTGGAGACCCATCTACAGTCGCAGTAGGCCCGGACGTAGATTCGAACGTGGTCCTTGGAAAAATATGGCCATCGTCATTTAGGTGCAACGTCGCCATGTCTTTATCAATTGTACCTGCAGTATCATCCAAAGGAATGTTAAATGACTCAAATAACTTATCATAGTCAAATATCCATTCCGGACCAGTTTGGGGTTCATGTGTATAACTTGTGACTTCAATATTATACACAATCTCCACAGTACCATTCCTTTTGTTAAAAACCCGTTTGTTTGGTGAGTTTGGCACATAACCTAGGAAGTATCCTTCGTCAGCCTTTTCACCAAACTTCGGTTGATGTTTTGTCCTTAAAAGTGTACATGGTACTCCAAACGGTTCGAATCCAGTTAAGTTAGGTGGCCGTTTATTCAAAATTTCATAACATGTTTTGTTCAATGATTTGACTGTAAGGACTCTATTTAAAATATGGCACGCGGTATTCACTGCCTCCCCCCAAAACATGGTAGGAAGCTTTGAATCCGAAAGCATTGTCCTTGCAGCCTCAATCAATGTTCTGTTTTTACGTTCGGCCACCCCATTCTGTTGTGGTTCATATGGTGCACTGAATTGATGCACGATGCCCTTTGATAGGCAATATACACCAATTACAGAGTTTTTAAATTCTGTCCCATTATCACTACGAATACTTTTAACCCTAGTTCCGTAGGAATTCTCCACTTGGTCTAAGAACCCGATGAGCTTCGCAGCCGTCTCGTCCTTTGTACCTAAAAAGAAAACCCAAGAAAAACGTGAGTAATCGTCGGTGATAACTAAGCAAAACCAACTACCTCCTATACTCCTTTTGTTGATAGGGCCGAAAAGGTCCATATGCAACAAATCGAATGTCGAGGCTATGGAATTCAGCTTCTTGGACTTGTGTGTCTTTTTGTGTTGTTTGCCCTTCATGCACGGTAGACACTTGTCTTCAAATTGAAAACTCTTCAGAGGCACACCTTGCACCAAACCATTTTTCGTTATGTAGTTCATTTTCCTTAGGTGCAAGTGAGCCATGCGTCTGTGCCACAAAACCGATTCCGTCTCCGAAGCTTTTGATAGTAAACAGATCGGACCCATCGAATTATCTGGCTTGTTTCATAGGGGTGGGGGGATCAGCATGTACAAGTCTTCTTCGCTTGAGCCCGCATCAATACCAATCTTCAGGTACTTGAATCCCGGCTTAGCAGACACGAACGCCAAATCAGTGTCAGTAATAACACCGAGTGTCTTCTTAGCCAGATTGAAGATACACTATGAGATTAGGAACCAGTATTATCACTCAACGTGATAACTTGAAGTCCAAGAAATCGTTCCATTAGGTTACATTCTCCAGTTTCCAGTGATATGTCCTCCTCCTTTGTTGCCAGCGAATGATACAAATCCCCTATTACCCTACCAACCCCTTGAAGGCCTGTGGAGAACTTCTTTCCACCCGTCATAATTGCCGGTAAAGCAAACCACTGTCGACGACCACTTGTTGTTTGTACCGGTAGTTTATCTCCTGCACATAAAGAAAATAGGTTAGTTATCAACGGGGAACCCAAGCCATGGACTATACGGAACTTGGTAATCCATTCTCGTCCACATACTTGAACTCTTTTCAAATACCCATCTCGCCTTTCAGGTGACTTGGGCCTTTGAACTGAATTCTGTTTGGTGGGCGAGTGATTTAGATTCACTCTTTGCCTTTGAGTAGGCATTGTTGGTGGTGCTCTATAATAAGTCTTATTATAATGCATTTCATTCTGTGATCCCTGAGCCCTTTTAAAAAACCGAACATATTGTCTAACGGAGGATGTGGGGACCTAACGGGAGTGTGTGACCTGCTAGGTGTGGTGCTCCTATAGACTTGTTGAGGTGCTGACCTAGATTGATTAAAGACACGATTTGGTGAATTTGTCCTAACCACTTCTTTTGGTCCAACCTTAACCGGTGTTTGTTTCACAACAAGTTTTGGTGCGGCCTGCACAGTTTTCTCGGTACTGTGAGAACTACTCGTGCTCGCCACACTTGGTGAGGGCTTAACAGGTGTTGGATTCACTGTTTTAGGTGTAACATCAGCTTTCCTATTTGGACAGTGAGAAGCAACGTGCCCTTTCTCGTGACATCTAAAGCAAGACATCTTATCCATGGACTTTTTGGGTTGTCCCTTAGATCTAGGTGTCTCACTGGTGTCTACTTCCTTTGGTACATCTATTGTGTCTGACTCTTCGACCTGGTCAGCCCATGAAATCTTCTGTTTTCCTGCAGGTGTTTCACTTGAGGAAGACACAAATTTCACTTTCTTGACCTTGACATTTGAGTCAGTCACCTTAGGTGTATTTTCAACTTTAGGCTCAGGTGTAGGTTCAGGTAGGTCCTCTAAAACTACTGACTTGTCAGTTTTCTCCTGAGGCTGAGGCACATAGTTTGCATTGAAAGGTGGAGGAATTTCGTGAAAACCTAGACCTACAGGTTTCTTAGACTGTCTTTGGGCATCTAAGACTTTCCCTAGGTTTAGGCTCGAATTCCTAAACTTTTCCAGCTTGCTATTTGCCTCTGCTACCTTAACCTTGGTCTCGGCTAGCTCTATGTCCTTGTCTTTCAGACTTTTAGTCAAGGCTTCTACGTGCTCATACATAAGTTCTATCCTAACACACTGCTCACTCAGTTTGTCTTTTAGAACGATTACATCTTGAGCATCAGCCTTAAGCTTTTCTTTTAAATCTTGTTTTATGTCATTTAGGCTAGCATTTTCTATTTTCAAGTTTTCATTTTGAGCAGCTATGGTCTTATGTGAGTCTAAGACTAGATTTAACCTATCGTTAGAACTAACACATAAAGCACATAATTCACGAAATAGAGAATAAGAAAGACTAACCTTTGAGTTGTCAGATTCCACATTGGCCATCTGAGCAGCAAACTCCAGCACGGTTTGATCATTCGCTGTCTCTACCCACATCGGACTGCTTTCCCTTGTGGTCTGCTCATCCTCATCACAACCATTTTCCGTAACTTCAGCCATAAAAGCTCTAGCATTGGACTCCGGATGTGAACTCCAGTCATATGAACCATCTAGCTGTCTGTCAGAAGTGACATTTGAAATTAGACCCGCTAGATTGGCCTGACCGGATGAAGAACTCGGAAGATATCTCTGTTGGGACTGACTTTGGTACTGTCCTTGTTGCTGACTCTGCCCCTGGTATGACTCTACCTTTGGTCTTTGACACTCCCTCGCGAAATGTCCCAATCCCTGACAGTTGTAGCACTTGACCTTGGACTTATCAAATCCTATCCCCTTGTTATTCATCTGGAGATTCCTCCCAGTTCTCTTTATGAATCTCTTAACCCGTTGGGTTACCATGGCCAGTTGCCATTTAAGATCCATCTCCTCTAAGTCATCAGGGTCGACCTGATCGTAATCTTCATCCCAAAGAGCTGGGTCATTAATCTTCCCTTGAACGCAATTTCCGTATGCGGCCACAAACGAAGCAAGCAGATTCAGATGTTCTTCCGCCGACTTTGCGCTCATTGGCATCTTCGAATAGCTCTGACTGGTCGATGCCTGTTGGACTTGAGGTTGCGGTTCTTCCGATCTTCCTAACCCTAAGAACGCGCGATTTAGTGAGTCTTCGGACTCTGATGGCGATGACGTTGCTCCTGTGAAAAACGCTGTAGCACTCTTCTGATCAGCTGTCACTGATGATTTTGATGTCTTTCCAAAATACATAGCCGGATTTTGGACTTGCTCATAATCAGTCTCAGCCTTTATCATTTCGAAGTGATATGCCCTCAACGTTCCCACGATGTCATCCAGTGATTGAGCATAGTACTTATCTTCATTCAGCTTAATCATAGCCACGTACATAGCCCATTTGGCTGGTAGGGCATCAAGAAGCTTATTGTTCTTGTCACTGTCCGAGTACTCAATGCCATGACTTTCAAGCTCTGTTATCAGATGATAAAATCGTGTGATAATATCATCCAACTGTTCATCCTTAAGAGCCTTGAAGATTGCAAACTGTTGGGTCAACAGCTCAGTACGCTTTCTACGTACCCGTGGATTACCCTCACACCGTTTCTGAAGAGACTCCCAAAGCTCTTTCGACGTCCTCTGAGTCCGAAATGTGTGCAAGATATCTTGAGGTAACGCCATTCGGATAATAGAGAAAGCTTTGTTTTCGGCTTCAAATAGTTTCTTGTCATCCTCTTTCATCATTTGATATGACAGAACCTTTTGACGGCCTTCTACCTCAGATACTGGTGGAATGTACCCTTCATCAATGCACACCCACATGCGCATGTCGTTGAATCGTACAAAATCCGTGAATCTATCCTTCCACCAGTAGTAATCCTCAACTTTCATCAGCTTAGGTGGTGCATTGGCCTTCCCAACTTCGTGATCCATTTCAAGGAATTTCTGAAGGTTCGACATCTTTTCTGAAAGAATTTGAATTTGAACTTAATTAATTTAATTAGAAACTGATTTAAATTAACTTATTCGAATCTAGAAAGATTCGAAACTAATTAATGTTTAATCTTTTGAAAGTAAATTCGATTAAGTCTTAAAGTTCAAGCAGATTCGAAATAATGTCAGATTCGAACAATCCCACAGATTCGAAGATAGGTCAGATTCGAAGGACTCTTAAACTCGAAGACCCTTAGAATCGAAGGCACAAACAGAATCGAAAATCAGCAGAATCGAAGCTCAGACTCGAAACAATAACAAACTCGAAACAAACTCGAAAGAATATAGATTCGAGAACCAATTCGAATGTATGAATAGATTCGAAACTCCACAGACTCGAAACTGACTGAAATTGACTCGATAGGAGCGTATTTTGGTTAGACTCGAAAATTAAGTAAAACCCTAATTACCCCTATAGATTCGAGCGCCGCAAACTCGAAAAACGGCTAACACTTTGATTTTTTTGACGTTTTACGGATTAAATCACTATTTTTCAAACGAAAAATAATGATTTCGACCAAAAACGTGAAAAACGACAAAATGTTTCCCGAATATGAATTTGCTAAGCTCAAAAACACGTTTTTGAGAGAAAAACCGTCCAACTAGCGTCAAGAAACCTAGAATGTTTCTGATGAACACGAAGAACACCACGAACACTCCGTAGGCTCTGATACCACTTGTAAGGTCTACCACTGACAGATCTATCTAGACGCGGACCCGTTAACGAGTGCGGAATCCTCGTTGACGGTCAGACGGACAACTCTCAACCAACGGAAACACGGAGACTATTAGACGCTGAACGAACGACACACGAACGATCCTACGTACTAATTCTCTCCGAAATGGGACTCACCTAGCTGATAAACTCGAGATCGCCTATTGCTTAATTCCTCACGAATTCTGCCAAAGGTCTCTTAATCATTCGAGTCTATCCCTAATTATAGACCCTGATTCGAGTCTGTTGTGGGCCAACCTCGAATCTGGTCTAAGGCCTCATTCGAATCTGTCCATCTGACAGATTCGAATCTAACCTATATTCGAATCTAAGGATACATTCGAATCTATCACAGATTCGAATGTCTTCCTTTACATATTCGAATCTAACCAATACACTTAAACACTTAAGTGATGAAACTTATAATATTACCTTATGATTGATTTTATCTTTGAGTTTTATGTTTAAACTTCTTGTAATACATTACATCAAGTTCAAACATACAAACACTGATAAACATCAATCATATATAATATATATATATACCAAACATATGCAAAATCACAATGTAAGACAACTTAGACTGCTATCGTCACACGGGATGTACCAACATTGTGTGAACCAGCTAAGCACTTAGCATATTGATTTGATGGAGAACACATTCCATCATCAGCTTTTGGAGCTTTTTCACACAAGCTGTCAGTATTTTGAGGCCTGACAAACCTATTTGTTGAGACTAGCTTACCATTTAGTTTCTGGATGAAAGTGCTTGGAAGCTCACCAAGAGTGGATAAGTCATTTTTCAGATTATTTATCTCAACAATTGAAGCTGCTTTGTCGAGATCCCCTCCAAGATAGGCTTGGATTTGAGCAGGGATCTGTTGACTGATACAATGGCTGACTTTTTGGGCAGATTGGCACCAAGAGTCAACAATCTTTTGAAGCTTTGCATGTTTTGTGTCTGTTTCTCTCTTTACTTCTGATAAAATGGAATTGATGTGTTTTAATTCATCAAGTTCAGTTTCCAACTTATGGAAGTTGTCCAGTTTACTAGTTTTTATTTCAAGATCAGTTTTTAGCTTGGAGATTTCAGACAACAAAACATTGTGCTTCTCAATAGCAGCTTTTAGATCAACAAGCAGATATTCAAACATTTTAACTTTTTCATCAGAACTGTAAGCCATAAAGTTTTGTACCTTGTACATCATTGTTGGATTCCAGTTCTCTAAGTTGCTGAGGGCTTTAGCTCAACCAGGCTTTGTTTGAAGTTGCTTGTTGATGGGACATCAGTGTTGGCCATCAGACAATTGTTATCTTCTTCATCTGAAGATGAGTCAGATTCCTCCCAATCACATGTCTCAGCCATGAGTCCCTTTTGCTTGTTGGAAGCCACTGAGTCTTCCAACTTCCTCAGTTTAGCCATGGCCATTAGCTACTTAACCATGTAGCCATCGTCCCTGTTTGTCTTGAATGGTTGGGATGATTGACCAACAACTTTAGACACACAGTCAGCAGCTATATGGCTAGTTTTGCCAAATTTAAAGCACTCAGCCTTAGTTTTATCAAATGCCTTCTTTTTTATGGCACCTGACTTCTTCTGCAGCATTCTTCCACCAAACCTCTTCTTGTTGAACTTCTTGACAAGCATTGCAATCATTTGCTCATCATCTAGTTCAGCAAGATCTTCACAGTCTTCCTCTTCAGACATTTCTTCCCTTTCATCATCAGCCCGTTGATCAGGTTGTGTGAACACATCACACATCTGACCAACAGGTTGTCTCACGCTGGCCACTAAGGCAGCAGCTCTCTTAGACATTTCCAAGGCATTTTTTTCTGTTGCCTTGACTGCTCATCATTTAGTAAGGATCCATACAGATTTACAAGATCCATACCTTTGATGGTGCCTGAATTTCTTAAGATAGAAGAAAAATAATTTCATTCTTTAGGCAGAATGTCCAAGAACTTGTTCACCAGAGTCAAGCTGTCCTTAGTGATCCCAACAGCTTTGAGATCATTAATTAGAGCAGTGAACCTGGTATAGGTTTCTATTAGAGACTCCTTTGTCTTTGCAAAGAAGAGTTCATAGTGTCTAACAAGATTGTTGATCCTGTTATCCAGTGTGATAGTGGGACCATCATAGACGGTACACAAAGTATCCCACATCTCCTTTGCAGTCTTCATTTTCTCAACCTATTTGAACACATCATCAGGAAGAGAAATGACCAGGTTATTCCTGGCTTTTGCATCAAGAGAAACCAGCCTTTTGTCTTCATCAGACCATGGAGCTTTGGCCTTCTCAAAGGTTCTGATCTCAGGGGCAGCTCCTTCAACAGCAGGAGTGATAGTAGTAACAGAGGTTAGTACATAGGGACCTTCCATTACTATCTCTGGCAGTTGTACATCCAGATTCTCTAAGTAGAGCATCATTCTGCACTTCCAACCAGAGAAGTTTTGATGATTGAATTTGGGGGGTTTGGCCATAGAACCAATGTCATAGTAAGAGGAGGAATTGGCAGCACTGTTGTCCATGGGAAAGTAGGGAAAATGAGAGATCTAGAGTTAACACACACTCTATTTGCTACGATACCAGTTGTAGGTCCCAAAAGGTTTCCCTAGTGAACTGTTCTAAGCTGTAGAGGAGGGGTGAATATAGATATTTAAAACTCAACACTCTTTTCTCAATGTTTGTGTATATTATTAACAAGTGTTAATTACAAACAAGCTTGACTGTGGAAAGGTTCAAGCTGAGATGACAGATACAATAGATGTTCAACTAATCTAAGACACACTTAGAGTAGATACAATGAATACACTCACTAAGATGAACTCACTGATTTTACAAGACACGGATGGAGAGCTTGAATAAGAACAGCTTGGACACACGTTACTGTTTTATTCAAGCAGACTTGCATGCATAGAAAAACACACTTCAATGCACGATTTGAATTTCTCACTCTTAGTTATCTCACAATCCTTAGAAGCTTCCTAGTTTACTCTCACTGAGAATCTCAGTTAAGCTTCTTCATTGGACAATGAGATAGTGGGATGTCTTTCCAAAAAGACAAAACAACATTTCTGCACATTCTGATAAAGCAGACTTGTCTTCATGTGGCAGAATCTTTGTATTTTTCTTTTTGTCTCTGTTGCATAAGGCTTTAACCAAAAGAGGAATGTCAACTTTGCATCTTTATTCTTTTATTAAAGCCATTTTGATATAAGAAATGGTCTGTCACCCATTTCAAATATCCTCTTTGTCTTCATGTAACAGAACAGCGTAGGCATCTTTAGCATCTTCTATTTTCTACTTTGTCTTCGACTTTGTAAACTGATCTTGTAGTCTAAAACAATACATGAGGACTTGGAAACATATTCCATAAAGTGTTTAGCCTGTTCACAAAGAACAGGTTCTGTTCACAAAAAGTAGAACACTTAGAATTTGTCCATGTTGCTCAACAGAATAGAGCAGCATAGACAGTTTATGTCCAGCCTGTTCAGTAGACAGAACAGCTTGGACAATCTGCCTTTGTTGCAATGAATGCAACAAGGTAAACAGCTTTGACTTATATTGCAAATCACTTTTCAGGTTTCAATAAGGCATTAACAGGCCTTAAATTATACCTTCAAGTGCATCAAACAGGTTTGATTAAACATCTCCCCCTAAGATGTAGAGCAGGTTTGACTGAGGCATTTTTTATGCCTAACAGTAAGCAACTACCACCTTGAAGAGTGGAAGAAATTTCAATCTTTATTGAGTAACCCAAAGACAACCATTCATTTGACAACAGACATTTGGACATCCGTTTGTCAAATATCTAACTATACGGTGGTGCTAACGTAACTTCATTGATAATAGTTGGAAAATGCACAAACAGATTATAAACTTCAGACAAATTGAGAGCCACAAGGATAAGGATAATGGGAGAGAATTGTTAGATTGCATCCACAGTTAGGGCATAAATAATCTAATGACGATGATAGTAGACAATGCCACTTCAAATGACAGCGCGGTTAAGTTCTTGGTTAAGAAGTTGTCTAACCTTTACGATGGTAGAAAACATTTCCACATAAGGTGTATCCACACATACTTAACCTTATCGTAAAGTATGGGTTAAAGTACCAAAACTACCATGTGGGGTGTGTTCAAAAGGTGATGAGGTACATTAGAGCATCCCCACAACTGATCTCAATGTTTAAGAAAACAATGAAGGATCGTGGGTTCGATAAAAAAAAATCATTTCTAGTTGGAACACCCCCACCTGCTAGAACTCGACATTCGAATTATTGAAAACAGGCCTAGAGCTTCGATATGCTTTTAGAGAATATGGCATAAAAGGTATTTTTTATGATTCATCACTTTCTTGTTATCTGTCAATTATTGTCTTTAAAATGTGTTTTATGTGTTTTTTTTTTCAAACAAAGCGTAGGAGACGGATCCTGGTAGAGTACCGGAGCATTCAGCCTTTGAGGCGATTAAAAACATGGTGCACTTCCTTGAAAAGTTGAAGACGAAAATGGAGATCATATCGGTATCAACAAAACTGGTAGTCCATCTATTTATCTCTGAAATATTAGACATGGATACGAAAATGGGAAACCGACAAGGACTTCATTCATATGGTAACCGACATGCAGGCAAAGTACGACAAAAAGTGGGATGACTACGACAAATTGAGTGACTTTACATACTTCATTGTGTTACTTGATCCTACCAATAAGTCAAACCTTTTGTTACATTCTTTCAATATATTTGTAAAGTGCATGGATCCGAAGAATATGAAGACAGGTTCGATCAGACGTTGGAAGCTCATGGTATACTAGGGGCGATCGAGAATCAGATGGACAAACTATTTAAAAGCTATGTGGAATAATTCGATTATGGTGTGTCATCTGACAACAAACGCAAGAAAAGTTTTTAATGTTCGATGTTCAATATGATAATGACTTTTTGGGTAGTTTTCTTAATATGGGTGGTAGTGTCACGGCTGACACAAACAATGAGTTATGAACTTCCTTGAAAGAAACTTTGGTTGAGTACAAAAAAGATTTTGATGTCCTCGGGTGGTTGAAAGTGAACTCCGGATGACAAAACGTAAATAATTATTTTTCGTTATCTCAAAGATTGGTTATACTTTAATTTCCTTACAATTCAGATTTATTCATTTCTTGTAAGATACATTGGTGATGCAAATATTAACCATGGTATCCGAGTCCACATTCAGCACTTGTGGTAGAGTGTTAACCTAGTATCGTAATAACTTGACGACAGTGCCAGTTGAAGTTTTGATAACCACCACCGATTGGGTTAAAAGTCTAGACTTCTGAAACTCCGATTGGGTTAAAAGTGTTAACCTAGTATCATCCTCGAGATCATGTAGATTTGAACAGATTGGAGTAGTTCGCCATCATCTCCGTCTTCGGCTCCCACGTATGATTTGGTCCATGGTGGTGTCGCCATCTCACTAAGACCATCTCTATCTACCGATTCCTCAACTTGCTGATCTTCTCATCCACTATCTGCTCGAGCTCGTCGACATAACTGAGTCGCTGATCAATCTGAACATCTTGTCTTGACACCATCTCCTCGGCATTCTTCGGACATTTTCGTAAATAGCTGACATGAAAACATCGTGCACACCGACCAACTCCAGTGGCAAATCCAATCGATATGCCTGCGCACGATACGCTCTGTAATCCGATAAGGTCCAATAAATCTGGGGCTAACTTGCCCCTCCTCCCCAACCTCATAATACCCTTCCAGGGTGACACATTCAGCATCACAAAACTACTAATCTCAAACTTCACTAGTCAATGTCGCTTATTTGAATACATCTTCTGTCGACCCTGAGGAGCCCTCAATCGTTCGTGAATAATCTGGATCTTATCATGCGCAATCTGTAATAACACAGGTCCGCCAATAGATCTCTCACCCACCTCTTGCAAACACGTGGATGTACGACATCTATGACCATACAACGCCTCAAACGGTGTCATGCCAATAGAAGAATGATACGAATTATTATAAGAAACTCGATCAATGCCAAATGAGCATCCCAATTCCCACAAAACTCTATCATGCAGGCTCGTAGCATATCCACAAGTGTCTTATCTTCCGCTCGCTCTATCCATCAGTCAGTGGTAGAAACTTCGTGATAAGGGTAACACGCGTCCCCAACTCGTTCTGTAAGCTCTGCCAGAATCGAGAAGTAAAACATGAATCTTGATCGGACGTTATCTTCTTAAGCACCCTATGTATAGCAATGATCTCATCTGTGTAAATCTGTGCCCACCGATCCATCGAATAGTTCTCCCTAACTGGAATGAAATGTGCGCTTTTTGTAAGTCCGTCAACCACAACCCATATTGAATCATGTTGTCGTTGTGTCTTCGGGAGTATGGTGACAAAATCCATCGCAATCTCCTCCCACTTCCACTGTGGAATAGGTAAAGGTCGTAAACTGTCATATGGCTTCTGATGCTCAGCCTTCACTTGCAAGCAAATGGTACATTGCTCTGCGAATCGTCCTACATCTCGCTTCAAACCGGGCCAGCAAAAATCATAACATAGATCACAATACATCTTCATAATACTAGGGTGAACTAGATAAACGAGAATTATGCACCTCGGTTGATGAGATTCGCGCAAACCACAAAGTCTACGAATCCAAATCCGTGTATCAAATAGCAATATTCCTCGACTATCTGGAGAAAGTCGCTCTATATATATCCAACCATGTGCTCAGACTTCAGAGGCTCTGTCGGCGACGCCTCAGACTGATATCCCAGAAGATCTGCAATTATAGAATCCTTCACATAAGAACGTACCGTAGCACAACACAATACACCAGAATAGGACTTACGACACAACGCATCAGCAACTACATTCGCTTTACCAGGGTGGTTAAGGACCTCGCAATCATAGTCTTTAATCAACTTCATGGCACGCTATTGTCTCATATTTAGCTCCTTCTGGCATGCTCCCACGGCTCACCCCAAAAAAATCTCACGTTCTTCATTGTCATCTCAGTCAAAGGCACTACGATCTTAGAGAAATCGAGAATACAACGCTGATAGTAACCGACCAAGCCGAGAAACCTACGAATCTCCGAAACGTTATGAGTTGTTCCAAATTCGGAATAGCCTCGATCTTTGACAGGTCAACAGATACACCCTCGCCACTAATCGTGTGGCCAAGAAACTGAACCTTATCATTCTTGTACAACCTATGTATATGATATGTTTTAAATCTAAATATTATACCAGCCTTAAATCATAATGATTCTCATTAATATCCGACGAGCCGTCGTTGTGGCCCGTAGAAATAACCTTAAGTCTAACTATTTAGCTCAGAGAAGTAAGGGTCGAATCCGCAGGGAGTGCGTATGCAATTAGGATTAATCAGCTAGTTTTTTTAGTTTATTAAAAGAGATCAAGTTGTAAAATGATTAAATTGTTTGGAATAATGATTACGTCTAAATTATAACTAAATTAATGGCAAACAACTAACGGATCGGTTAACAAATCAAGTAAAAATAACCATTTACGGAATCACTACGGCATAAGTTATTACCCACTCGAATTTCATGCAACAATCACATTGACATAATTAATTGCGTGGTTAAATTATTCATAATTGTTTTAATCAATAACTCTCGGCATACCGCATGAAACGTTCATTACTTGTCTTAATCCCTAAGCTAATGGACTCGGCACAAATAATAACACTACTATGAACTATCTTGCTTTTACCAATCAAAACATATAATCATAATTATAATCGAATGCTTATCATTTGAATACACGTAAAATGTTCAAGCAATCCAAGTTACATGAAAACATGAATAGAAATTCGATAAAGTAAAACTTAATCGTAGATCCTTCGCAAACGGCTATGGAGTTTAGCCGCTCATTGTGTGCTCATCATCGGGAATGATCGTAGGCATTGTCATAAGTTTCAAACACCGTCTTCATACTTGAGTCGTGATTCCACTCCGGCAAGGCTTTGCCACTTCTTTAAACAACTTCGGGACCTCCCAAAACGTCCACCCTTGGCCATTATTTATAGAAGAGGAGAGATTATGGTTTTTAGCGTCAGAATTGCGTCTGAATTCATTTTGCGCCGCACCAGCGTAGGCCTGGGCGTAGGCCTGCACCCCCCTGCGCCTGGGGTACGGCCTGGGCTGCGCTGGTAGGTGTCTCTGACTCTGAATTTCTGTGTTTTGTAGCGTAGGGCGGCGCAGGCCTGCGCCCCCTCTAGCTCGGTTCGCGCTGAATTTTCTCGAGTTGCTTGCATTTGACTTCTTGACCCTGAAACATAATTTTGGAGTAATAATAACAAATTTACGAAGCATCAGTGCTTAAAACGATATAAAACACATAAAATAATAGTCTTATCAAACCTCCCCAACTTAACTCTTGGTCGTCCCCGAAAAAGCCTTTGGAATCACAACTAACTATGTACCGGGCATATAAGCGTCGTGTCTAGAAATTCTAAGTTAAGCTAGCCTTCGTAACAATGCGTTAAAATGTTTATTACGTAAACCAAAGACATTTTCAGTTAAAATATGTTTTCCTTAGAATTTATATAATGTATCTCACTCTTGGAAATTACCCTTTTAGCTCAAGGTTACGAAACTTAAAACACGTGGGTCTTTTGACCATCTTTTCCCTCTATGCATGCTTTCAACAAAATATTCTTTTTAAGTACCATGCTTAAATCCAGAATTTTCTAACTCAAATTATCTAGTTGGTCCATGTAGCGAGATTTAGGTCAATGACTCCCAATCCAGATGGTTTTAGGGGATTAGGCATGAGTGGTACCCCAATGACTTAATTTCCTAAACCATCGAAACTACAATTGAGCCGCTTTTGAGGCTAAAACATGATAAGCTCTCCCCTTATTGCATGAGTTTTCCAAAATCTTTTGACACATTACTTATATTTAAGCCCTAATCCTACTTAACTTTGCTTTACTTAAAAATGTTAACTATTACTACGACTCTTTTCTTAATTATAGGATATCCTATCAACACTAGCCAATTCCCTTGTACATGTATTTTCTATTTATCATCATGTTTCAAGGCCTGATCAGCAAACAATACTCAAAGTGGGGAAGATAATACATACTATATAAACATTACAAAACTAAATAAGGACTCGGCTAAAGATAAACATAACTAAAAGAAATACAATGCACACAAAACTAAAATAACTAAATAAAAGTTCAAAAAAATAAGAGTAAAGGACATTTTTGGTTCTTGTGGTTTGATGGTTTACCCGGATTCAGTCCTTTAACCATAATAAGGTCAAATTTCATCCCGATTTTGCTAATTTTGTGCCCTTTTAGTCCCTCATTCGTTAAACTTAACGACACAACCGTTAAATTTGTAAGAATGACATTTTTACCCTTTTCATTGAGACGATTTTAGTCCCTATGGTTTTATTATTTACCCATTTATAGTCCAGCATTTATTTTATTGAGTAAAGGACATTTTTGGTCCTTGTGGTTTGATGGTTTACCCGGATTCAGTCCTTTAACCATAATAAGGTCAAATTTCATCCCTATTTTGCTAATTTTGTGCCCTTTTAGTCCCTCGTCCGTTAAAATTAACGACACAACCGTTAAATTTGTAAGAATGACATTTTTACCCTTTTCATTGAGACGCTTTTAGTCCCTATGGTTTTATTATTTACCCATTTATAGTCCAACATTTATTTTATTTTATCTTTATAATTATATTATTTATAGATTTACTTAATTTATTATAAACACACTTATTTTATTTATAAACATACTTATACTTTAATATTTTATTTACATTTACTATTGTTCGTATTTTATTTTAAAATTTAACTTTTATTTTAATTTAAATATATATTTCTTTACTAATTTATTTAAAGTTCATCTTCTTTATTAATTTTAATTTTTATTATTGTTGACATTTATATATGTAATTTTGTTAGTTGTGTTTAAGTAGATATAATATCGTCGATATTTTTCTTCTTCAAAGTCACTATTTCTTCAAATATGTTCCAACCTAATCAATTATCGACACATAAATTATATACATATGTGAATATACTTGAAAAATAATGACATTGGAAGATACTTGAAAATATTATATATATATATATATATATATATATATATATATATATATATATATACACACACACACATATATATATATATATATATATATATATATATATATATATATATATATATATATATATATATATATATATATATATATATAGAATATGGTTCGAGGGAGTACCACTACTTATACAGCGCACCAGAAGCTACCACCTTTAAAAAACTTTTTTTAAAATTTATTATTACATAAACATGTTTTAATTAACATTATGAAGATTATATGTAAATTTCACATACCTTCACATATTCTAGCTCCTAAAAAATGATGTGAGCGCACACTTACATAATTTTGCATATATGTGGTGCGTGATTTCATGCACTTAGAGTGTTCGAATTTGCGTGAAATTCACATATTATCTGTGTAATGTTAATTAAAACATGTTTGTGAAAAAAAATTTCCAAAAAATAATTTTACGAGTGATATCTTCGGGTGCGCTGTGTAGTAGGTAGTACTCACTCGAACATATATATATATATATATATATATATATATATATATATATATATATATATATATATATATATATATATATATATATATATATATATATCCAAGACATAAATTATATAATATACCCATAAACATTATGTGTATTAAATTATATACACATAAATTATATACATACATACACAATATATATACATATAGATATATATTATATATATATATATAGCTATAGATATATATATATATAGATTATAATATATTATTATCCAACACATATAATATAATTTATATGTGTTGATAATTGATTAGGTTGGAAGATATTTGAAGAAAATAGTGACTTTGGAGAGGAAAAATATCGACGATATTATATCTACTTAAACACAACTAACAAAATTACATATATAAATGTCAACAATAATATTATAAAAATTAAAATTAATAAAGAAGATGAACTTTAAATAAATTAGTAAAGAAATATATATTTAAATTAAAATAAAAGTTAAATTTTAAAATAAAATACGAACAATAGTAAATGTAAATAAAATATTAAAATATAAGTATATTTATAAATAAAATAAGTGTGTTTATAATAAATTAAGTAAATCTATAAATAATATAATTATAAAGATAAAATAAAATAAAATAAATGTTGGACTATAAATGGGTAAATAATAAAACCATAGGGACTAAAAGCGTCATGAAAAGGGTAAAAATGTCATTCTTACAAATTTAACGGTTGTGTCGTTAAGTTTAACGGACGAGGGACTAAAAGGGCACAAAATTAGCAAAATAGGGATGAAATTTGACCTTATTGTGGTTAAAGGACTGAATCCGGGTAAACCATCAAACCACAAGGACCAAAAATGTCCTTTACTCTATTTTATTTTATTTTATCTTTATAATTATATTATTTATAGATATACTTATTTTATTATAAACACACTTATTTTATTTATAAACATACTTATACTTTAATATTTTATTTACATTTACTATTGTTCGTATTTTATTTTAAAATTTAACTTTTATTTTAATTTAAATATATATTTCTTTACTAATTTATTTAAAGTTCATCTTCTTTATTAATTTTAATTTTTATTATTGTTGACATTTTTATATGTAATTTTGTTAGTTGTGTTTAAGTAGATATAATATCGTCGATATTTTTCTTTTCCAAAGTCACTATTTCTTCAAATATCTTCCAACCTAATCAATTATCGACACATAAATTATATACATATGTGAATATACTTGAAAAATAATGACATTGGAAGATACTTGAAAATACACACACACACACACACACACACACACATATATATATATATATATATACATATATATATATATATATATATATATATATATATATATATATATATATATATATATATAGGGTTGGGATCATTGCAGAACCTTAATTTAGTGCAGAACTATAGAACCAATCTAAACCATTGGATTATTATATAACACTAGGGATAATATGATAAGTATGCTATCAAAATTGAATTAATAGTAGCCCACCAAATTTGACTTACCACTTTGATCATTTTTGACTCTTTTAATATCGAAGGTACATGCAGTGTTGCATATATGATATATAGTATCACTTCGACGTTGAATGTGTGATATAAACTGTAATTCGACATTGAATGATCTCTATATAATATATTGAATGGACATCTAGGTAAAAAAAAATTTACGAAAAATAAACACGTAATTTTTTTTCGAAAAAAATATATCATTACTGTTCTCCTTAAATCAACCAACTTTTGACTACTAATTTTGACCATTATTTTGGTTCTTTTAATTTTGAATGTACATGCAATGTTGCATCGACGTTGTATATACGGCATCAAGTGTTCATTCGACATTGAATGATATCGGCCATGCTACATTGCATCGTGGTCTGGGTAATTTTTTTTTTTACAAAAAATAAACACGTAAAATTTTTTCTAAAAAAATATATCATTACTATTCTCATTAAATCAACCAACTTTTGACTACTAATTTTGACCATTATTTTGGTTCTGTTAATTTTGAATGTACATGCAGTGTTGCATCGACGTTGAATATACGGTATCAAGTGTTCATTCGACATTGAATGTTATCGGCCATGCTACATTGCATCGTGGTCTGGGTATATTGAATAAACCCTACAATCTTTCACTGATTTATCGATTAAGTCATTGGACTTTTGTTTCAACTGTTTAAGTCTCTTAACAAATTTTGTCTTATCTAAACCTATATAAATGACTACTTCATTAGGTTATTTAACCGGTAACCATCTTTCTTCCTTCAATACTTGGATACTTTTACCTCTTTGCATATTTTGTTCATACAACAACGTTCTCCTGGTCTTCAATGTCTTCTTCTTCAAACTTGATATATAGATCGAGTAATGTGAGTGATGAAACAAGAGTATGTTGGTATGGACAACCTGTGTTGGAATGGACGATTTCATGGAACAAATGAAAGCTTATAGATAGATGACGACTACCTTGACTTCGTCTTTACGAACCTGCTCTGATTGCGACCGTGCTTTGAATACAAACATTCGCTACACAAACCGTTGCCTCCGGATGCGAACCATTGTTGAAGGGCTAGGGTTTTATGTTTTTGTTGAAGTCAACAGAGGTTAAAAGAAGTTATAAACGAAGGGTTTTATTTGTGGGGATGGGTTTACCGGTGGAATCGGTTCTAGGTTATTTTATATAGATTCAGATAAGACAAAATTTGTTAAGGGACTTAAACAAGTGAAAATAAAGTTCAGTGACTTAATCGATAAATCAGTGAAAGATCGTAGGGTTTTTTCAATATTAACCCTTTTTTTTACGAAAAATAAACACGTAAAATTTTTTCGAAAAAAATATATCATGACCGGTCTCGTTTTAAAGAGTATAAAATTCTCTTTTTTATGGTATAATTTTTTTGATTTAACAATTAATCATATTAATGTTATTTTAATTTAAAGAAAAATGATATTTATTTTACTAATGTCAATCTTTTTGCTATTTCCAATCTATTTCTTTTTTACCCGAATTAAAAAATCACTAATGCTAATCTTTTTTTCACTAATTCCAAACTTTATGGTTTTAATCAAGATCATTATATTAATCTAATCTATGAACGATATTGGTTCTACGGTTCTACAATAAATTTAGGTTCTGCAATAATCCCATCTCTATATATATATAAATAATGTTAAATATTAATCATGTTAAATATATATTAGATATTAGATTTCATTTTTTTTGAACAGCAAAGAGTAAACTAGCCGGGAGCTTCGGCGAAGCCATCACCCCCGAACTAGAAAACCCAAAATTATATATAATATATATAAAGGAATAAAACTAGCAAGCAGCTAGCAAGAATACACGAACAAATACAAAGAAATTTAAAGCAAGGATAAAGGACTCGAGCACCATAACGACCACAACAACGCTTTGGGAATACCGATGGTGGAGCCCTTAAATTTATTTTCGTTTCCAACGTACCTCTTCATTTTCTCTTTTTCTTTTCTGAATAATTTTACAATCGATTGAAAGTATGTGTGTTGAACACGTACTAATTAAATGTGATTTCAAATTCCTAGACCACCGAATGGATATAGTTAACGGCTATATATGTTCATGACTCATAGGTTGGTTATTGTTATAAATTCATGAATGATTTCATTTCTGTAATGTGAATAGTGTATGCAAACGCTAGCTTTCGAAGATGCTTACCAGTCGTAGCACTGAACTTCTTGACTCTTATATCGAAGATGCTACGAGTATGAAGGTGATTAGTCCAATTTTGTTAATTAGTTTTTGTTTTAATTGTGTGATCGATTTTTACATCCGATCGAATATAATTATTCCAGGATCAACCTATACGCGTTTTTGATCGAGCCATAGTTACGTGGTTGTTTTTAATTTCCTTAATTAATTACAAAAGATGAATATATATATATATATATATATATATATATATATATATATATATATATATATATATATATATATATATATATATATATATATATATATAGGTATGATTGTATAGTTTGCAGAAAAGCATTGAATCAGAAATTGATTCAGTTATGAGACAAGTGGAATGTGAAGAGGAAGCTGCTCGGAGCACCTTAGATTTACTTGTGAAGGTCCATAACACCTTCTTATACAGAAGCAACAACATACATGCTCAGGAAACAAATCAAAGGGTTTCATTTACTCAAACTTATTCTTTAGTTTAAAACTTAATGATATTAATTAAATTTTTGGTTTCTCTTCAGCTAGATAGAAAAGTATATGTTCAGAAGGCTATTTTAGCCACCGAAAAGCAGATAGTATATATTTCTGCTTCGAATGAAAATGTTATTGGATGATGGAGATACAACTCTCGCACTTCTTGATTGGGTATAATGCTTTACCTATACTTATACTTTTGCTATATATATATATATATATATATATATATATATATATATATATATATATATATATATATATATATATATATATATAGAGCTCTTTTATTATTAGATGCATAGAGCCTTGGAGGTTAGATTGACTTAGTGACAAAGGAGTCGGTAATGCAGATGGAAAAGATGATACACGAGTCGGATAAACTAAAACAACAATTAGCAGACATTTCCAAGGTTACAAACTTACAATATAAATATAAACAAACATAATTAGACATTTACCTCGTTCTATCCCATCTTCATAGGATCGGGATCTAGTGCAGTTGTTGGGTACGTATGTTGTTGTTATTTTTTTAAATAATCATATATCGTTAAGAATTGTGGCTTTTAATCATCTTTTTTATTGTTACAGTTGCAGGAGTTAATAATGAATCATTGCCTAGTAGTAGAAAAGTTATGGTATGGATACCACCTCAAACACCACCGCCCATACCTCCCACCACCATTCCAAATTTATCAACTTCCCATGCACCATGCAACTCACCCACTACAAGAAAAAGGGTCAATAGCGGCGACACCTTTAGCAGCGACAAACTCTTTAGCAGCGACACCCAAAATACGCGGACACATGTCGCCGCTAAAGCCTTTAGCAGCGACATATTGTCGCCGCTAATACCCAAAAAAAAGGCGCCTGACTTGCCCGCCCCCTTTTCTCCCTTTTCCACCTCTCTCTCTTTCACTTTCACCTATACGCCTTCTTCTTCTCCATTCTGCGATTTTAGGAGTATCCAACCGGTAAGCACCCATTTTTTGGGTTTTTCTTTGTGTTTTGTGTATTTTTTACATAAATATATGTAATGTGTGGGTATTGATGTGTTTGGTGTCTCAGATCTCATCTCTCTTGCTCTCTCGCCGCCGGTGGTGTCTCTCGCCGCCTCTCGCCGCCGGCTTTCTCTCTCGCCGCCGGCTCTCTCTCTGTGCAAGGTATGTATTTTGTTTGTAATGTATTAAATTAGTGTGTATTTGTATGTATTTTGAGTGTTAGTGTGTGTTTTTAATTTGTATGTATTTTGTGTATTAGTGTTAGTGTTTGTATATTTATGTATTTTGAGTGCTAAAATGTGTATTTGTTTGTCTTTTGTGTATTTATTATATTAATGTATGTATTTGTGTGTATTTGTTTTTGGATAAAAGTTTTAGATTGATCAAAATTAGGTTATTATTTTTATTGAATTGTAAAAATTATTTGTAGGTTTGTTTAAATTATTTTCTTGGATAAAAGTTTTAGATTTATCAAAGTTAGGTTTTTTTAGAATTTGTTAAAATATTTTTGGAATTATTGTGTTTTTTTAAGTATTTATAAACGTTTTATATGTATTTAGTATATTATTGTGTGTGTATTTATATGTATTTTGTGTATTAGTGTGTGTATTTATATGTGTTTTATATATTAGTGTGTGTATTTATGTGTATTTTGTATATGTTTATGGTAAAATAATGTAGATTTACTAAAATTATATGATAAAAGTTTATATATGTATTTTTTTAGGTAAAAAGCAATGTACTTGTATTGTGTATATTTGGTGTCTATTTTGTATAATTTTAGTGTCTATTAGTTTATTAATGTGTGTGTGATTGTTTTAGGTAAAAAAATACGATGTATTTGTTAAACTAGGTGTATGTTTATTTAAATAATTTAAAATTTTGTTAATTTAGTATATTTGTTGTTTTTTTTGTATAATTATATTATCGTTATTTATTTTAAGATGCAATTATATGTTTGTAGATTTATTGTGTAATTATTTGTATAAAAGTTTATAATAACATATAATATGAGTTGATGTTTATATTTGTGTGTATTTGTATGTATTAATGTGTAACTATTTTATTAGTGATATGAATTGTTTATTTCTATAAGAAATGAGAATATATACTCTTAAAATAGTGAAATGTGTTAGGTGTGTGTTTGAGCTTAGAATACATGCCCGTCCGAAATTGATTTAGTAATTAATTTCGGGCTGTCCCCGTTTTGGGACTGCTTTTTGAATACCTTATCTCATTTAGGATGTGAATGTGTATTACATGATTGTTTGTTTAAGAAAGATTCAGTTGCCATTTTCTCTTTGCTTCTCGGGTATATATACTTTTATATATACTTGAGAGCTAAGGGGAAATGCTGCCGAATTTTTTTTAAACAAGCAATCGAGTAATGTGCATTCACATATGAGGTAAGGTATTCGAAAAGTGGGTTTAGAAGCCTACCCGTGTAAATACTTTATCCATGTTTGATTTTTAAACTCATTTCGAGTTTGCTTTTCGAATCATGAAATTTTAATTCTCGTAGAGTAAACCTTAAACTCTAACTTATGTTTCAGTTGCATAATGTCTATCGATAAAACATGGACTACTATTGAAAACCGTAATTCTCCTGAGTTCCAACAAGGACTCGAATCTTTTGTTGAGAGATCCAAAGCACACGTCGACGATAGAGGTCAAATTAGATGCCCGTGTAGAAAATGTGGGAACAATAAGTTCACAAGAATTTCATTAATGAGAGCTCATATACATATAAATGGTTTCTTTCGATCTTATATTACATGGGTCTATCATGGTGAAAGTAGAATTCCGCCTCCGGTTGTAGATGACGTACCTCCAACTAACGAGATGGCTAGTGTTATCGACGACATTATGGGCGAGTTCAGGGGGAACGATACTAACCACGAAGAACGGAACTCAGATACAGAGGACATGAGTGTCGATGAAGGCTTTCTTAAGTTGTTAGAAGAAGTCAATGCCGAATTATATCCTGGCTGTACTTGGTTTTCTTCTCTCGACTTTTTAGCAAAACTGATGCATGTCAAGGTGAACAACAAATGGACTAATAGTTCGTTTGATCAGCTCCTTGCATTGTTGCAATCTGCATTTCCGAAAGAAAATAGGGTTCCCACAACACATTATGTAGCTAAAAAGAAATTACAAAAGATTGGTTTGGGTTATGAGTCGATACACGTGTGCAAAAACGATTGTTTTCTTTTCTGGAAAGAAGATAAGTCGTTACAGTATTGTCCTGTTTGTAATGAGAGTCGTTGGGTTGATAAAGACACAAAGGGTAAGCTGGTACCTCACAAAGTGTTACGATACTTTCCTTTGACCCCCAGACTACAACGTTTGTACTGTTCAAGATACACGGCAAAAAATATGATTTGGCACAGTACCGGACGATTAGAAGAAGGTATGATGCGTCATCCCGTTGATGGATCTTCATGGAAAGAATTTGACATAAAGTACCCTGACTTTGCGAGAGAACCTCGAAATGTACGTCTAGGACTCGCAGCTGATGGTTTTAATCCATTTGGTAACATGAGTTCGGCTTACAGCACGTGGCCGGTTGTACTCACCACATACAATCTGCCACCATGGCTATGTATGAAAGAGTCATCATTTATGTTGTCTTTGTTGATTCCCGGTCCTAAATCACCCGGAAAAGACATGGATGTTTTTCTCAGGCCGTTGGTGGAAGAGCTTAAACAGTTGTGGTACACAGGCGTACGTACTAAAGATGTAATGACAAACACATCCTTTAACATGAAAGCAGTGTTGTTATGGACAATAAACGATTTTCCAGCTCGTAGTAGTCTATCGGGTTGGAGCGGACAAGGGTACAAAGCATGTCCGACTTGCAATGAAGACACTCCTTCATGTCGTGTAACAAATAAAACAGCATATGTTGGTCATCGCCGATTCTTAGAACCTAATCACCCATGGAGAACGAGTTTGGAGTTCAACGGGCAACACGAGTCAAGAGCCGCTCCGAGGCAGTTTAATAATGATGAAATAGCAGCTCAATTAGATCGTCTTCCGACTCGTACACCGGGAAAACATCCCGACTTTGGAGGTGTTAAGAGAAAACGTGAGGTTTTTGAATTGAACTGGACTAAACGGAGTATATTCTTTGAACTCGAGTATTGGTCTTCTCTTCAGTTGAAGCACAACTTAGATGTCATGCATATTGAGAAGAATGTGTGTGATAGTTTGTTGGGTACTCTTTTGATGAATGATAAGTCTAAAGACACGTCAAAGGCACGAATCGACTTGGAAAAGCTGAACATTCGAAAATCATTATGGTTGCAAAAGAGGGGTAACAAGTTATTTAAACCCCATCCAAAATACTCTTTCACGGATGCTGACCGAAAACAATTTTGTCAATTTATAAAATGTGTTAAGCTGCCTGATGGGTTTGGATCTAACATGCGCAAAAAAGTGACAGATAATGATACTAACATTGCTGGGTTGAAGTCTCATGACTGTCACATTCTAATGCAACGTTTGATACCGATTGGAGTTAGAGCTTTTTTGGGCAAAGATATATACACACCAATAGTAGAGCTTTGTACATTTTTTAAGCAAATTTGCTCTAAAACGCTGCTGGTGGAGGATATGAGGAAAGCTAAGGAAGCCATAATTACAATTTTGTGCAAATTAGAAATGATTTACCCTCCTGCATTTTTTGACATTATGGTTCATTTAGTTTTGCATCTACCTGATGAAGCACTTTGCGGAGGCCCGGTATATATGAGATGGATGTATCCGTTTGAAAGGTACATGAAAAAACTAAAGTGTTATGTCAGAAATAAGGCGAGACCTGAAGGTTCTATAGCTGAGGGTTATGTTGCTGAAGAAGCTTTAACATTTTGCTCAATGTACCTTCAAGATGTCCAGACTAAATTCAATCGCCCTGAAAGAAATGAGGATGTTATCTTTGAAGAAAAAAAGATGTGGGTGTTCGAGTCTAAATGTCGACCGACATGTGCAGCGGAAGTGAAACATCTTGATCTAACAGACAAAAAAAACCTAGAATGGTTTGTTCTTGATAGTTGTGAAGAAGTCAGAGAATATATGAAGTAATCGTCTCATCTTTAACTTTTTATCGTTTGTTTAATACTATATTTTTCTCATTTACTAATTCTAAATCTTTTTGTCATCAATGTAGTGAATTCAAAGCAAAAAATCCACAAAGTGATTTAAAAACTAAATTTCCTAGCTGGTTCCTTCACAAGGTAATACAACATACATATATATATATATATATATATATATATATATATATATATATATATATATATGCGTGATTTTAATATCATATATATCAAACATAATACATAATTTATATATGCTAGGTCTTTGAGATGCAAAAACAAAATTCTCCATTATACCACAAAGAGTTGTCGGCTATTTTCTTAGGTGCGCATGTAAATGCCTATAATTATTCCGCTTGCATAGTCAACGGTGTCAGGTTTATGGTACATAGTCGTGACGCACAACGAACAACACAAAACTCTGGGGTTTTAGTGGAGGGAGAAAATGAAGAGAAATATTACGGCCAGCTAGAAGAGATCATCGAGTTGCATTATTCATATAACTGTTCGATTGTTCTATTTCGGTGTAAGTGGTTCGATACACGAAGGGGAGTTATATGCGAAAACAATATCACAAGTATCGACACACAACGCGAATGGAACAAAGATGATCAACTCATATTTGCTACACAGGCCAAACAAGTGTTCTACATCCAAGAACCTTCTCGAGGAGACCAACGCCATAACCATCGGTGGGTTGTTGAAAATGTTAATCATCGGAAGATTTGGAATATGCCTATAAACGATGGCCACATTGAAAATGTTGACGATGACTCCACCGAAAATGTCGATGTGATTCATACTAATTGTTCGTCTAATTGTAGACTTGTAATCGACTTTAGCCACTACTTTGAAAGCTTACACTCAACAGGTGAAATTGAAGTTGGTCTGCCAACTGGTACCGTGAATGAAGTGCCTGATGGCGAGACTGATTACAATGAAAGTGATTCTCATTACGAGAGTGAAATGTCTGACGACGAGGCTGATTATATTGAAAATGATCCGGATGAGAATGATTCCGATTGAAACACTTTATGTGTAATAACATTTGACTCATTGTAATATTAAGATTTATATTTTGTTCGTCTAATTAAAATGCACTGTTTATTTTGTTTAGTATTTGTCTATTCTGTATATTTTAAGTTTTCAGGATATGGCATTTATATGGTTCATTGTGCTATACTTGATGGCCGATGTCATGGGACGAGGCCATGACGGTGATGGCCGTGAGGATCCACCACCTCCTGGTGGTCGAGGTCGCGGTGTTCATGAGATGGATGGTAATGTTATTTATTTGTTATATTCATTTAATTATGATTTATCATGCCTAATATTCTTTTAATTGCAATTGCAGTAGTGCCAGTCCGTCGAAGAGGCCGGACAAAAAATTTGAATCTGATGCCCACATGGGAAAGCAATGGGAGACAACCGTTGCCGTTACCGTTTGATGATGCTACAGCTACGACGGTTGGCACTATACATGACCTATTTATACGCGAGGCTGCCGGATATATGTGGCGGGATATCCCTTTGGATAGGGAGTCGTGGAAAAAAGTTTCTCTCGCCGAGAAGCATGCTATGTATGAGCATCTTCGGGTAAATTATTTATTTAAGTGTAAATCTTATCTTTATCTTTTATTACTTTTTACTTGTCTAACATTATTATTATTATTTTTAGACATATTTTGACTTGCAAGGGGTTATGGAAGATCCTACTCAAAGCAGGTTAAGGGAGGGTTATGAATATATGATGTCGGCTCGTTATAGAGGTCGTAAAACTGAAGCAAATAAATATTTTAAAAAAGTGGGAGGATATGAGGATGTTGAGAGAGCTAGGGCCAACCCCCCTGAGGGTATGACTATGGAAAATTGGCATAGATGCATTGATTTTTTTCACACAGAAAAATATTTGAAGCGTTCTAGTCAAAACAAAATAAATCGTGCTAAACAAGTGGTTAAGAATCATGGAGGGACGAGATCGTATAGTAGCGCTTGTCATAAAAAAGTAAGTTATGACAAACAATATAGATACACACACACACACAGATATATATATTTACATATCTAATCAAATTTTAATGTTAAACAGAGTATAAGTCGTATCCAAGCATTTTATGATGCGCATATCAATAAGAATGGGCTATTTGATGACCCAATGGTCGAGGCGCAATATGTAAGTGATTATGCTTAAACTTAAAAATATATTGATGCTTAATGCTTAAAAGTATACTAATCTATTTAATTATCTTTGTAAAATACAGCATGCTTTGATACGTGAGTTCTCGGAACAATACGAACGATCATCCTCGTCGAACAATCCAACCCAAATAGATGAGGTATCGCTTTTTGAGAAGATATTAGGTTCCAGACGGGGACACATAAAAGGAGTCGGTCATAAACCTTCCGGAACGGCGACATCAAGCGCATACTTACCCGGGCAGACCTCACGTCCATCACAGGTAAATTATCTGACAAACTTATAATGGTAATGAGTCATATATAGTTGTAACGGGTCTTGATGAGTTAGTATGAGACATGTATACTTATAATTGATGATGATGGGTTGATATTAGTTATATCTACTTCTTACACGCCATGATTAGTATGTATAACTCGGTATTTGCTAAAAGTACTTGTAACGGGTCTTGATGAGTTAGTATAAGACATATATACTTATAATTGATGATGATAGGTTGGTATTAGTTATATATACTTCTTACATGCCATTATGGTTATGCATAAGTCGGTATTTATTAAATGTACTTGTAACGGGTCTTGATGAGTTAGTATGAGACATATATAGTTGTAATTGATGATGATGAGTTGGTATTAGTTATATCTAGTTCTTACACGCCATGATGATTATGTATAACTCGGTATTTGCTAAAAGTACTTGTAACGGGTCTTGATGAGTTAGTATAAGACATATATAGTTGTAATTGATGATGATGAGTTGGTTTTAGTTATATCTAGTTCTTATACGCCATGATGAGTATGTATAACTCGGTATTTGCTATAAATAGTTGTAACGGGTCTTGATAAGTTATTATGAGACATACATATTAGTTATATCTAGTTCTTATACACCAATTTCGATGAGAGCTAATGTATATATGTATATATTTTGTAGCCGGAAAATTTCGATGCTGTCTATAACAACCCTCAATTTAAAGATGCGATGATGGAACTCTATCGAAAGTTCAGTACTCAAAACGATAACGACGAGCATGACGAAGACAACGACGACAACGAAGATAATGATTAGATTATTAATGTTTTAGCTAATTATGTAACAAACGTTATTGTAACGTACGTTGTTTGTGTATATATATTATTATGAATTTTGTAGCACGTATTGTATATATTTAAACAAAATAGCAGGTTACAAATATATATATATATAAATATATATTAAATATAGCAGGTTTATTATTAATTACTAAAAAATATTAAAAAAAATATATATAAGTATTACCAGCGACGCTATTAGCAGCGACTATAGGCAATAGTGGCGACAGGCTTTAGCAGCGACACAAATAGCAGCGACACTCGACTTTTAGTGTTAAAGCAATAGCAGCGACTTTTTAGCAGCGACATGTCGCCGCTAAAGGCATTAGCAGCGACAAACACAGGCATTAGCAGCGACATATGTCGCCGCTAAAACCCTATTTTCTTGTAGTGACCCACTGTTGACCCATCACCTTTGGCTACCTCCCATGCACCATGCAATTCACCTACTTCCCAAGCACCATGTAATTCACCTACTTCTACCAACCCGATCCTAAACCCCAATGAACCCTTTTCACCCAATCACTCCTCACCTGTCATCCCCTCACTAGTACAAAAAACATATTTAACCACACCTAATAGACCCCGGTTGACATAAAAAGTATTAAAAAACCGGGGTTGAAGTGTTCTGTGTTTTTTTTTAACCAAAGACCCCGGTTTTTTCTAGGATAACCGGGGTTAAAGATGTTCACTAATATTACCGCGGTTCTCTACGAGAAACCTAGGTTAAATCAACGCTAAATTTATTGGGGGGAATTATCCCGCCCACCTCTCATTCTCTTATCACGCTGTCATCCCAAAGAAAAAGGAAAAGAGGAACCAATCTCTCTCTCTCTGTACTCCTCTCTCTCCCTCGACGCCTCTCGTCCCACCCCTGCCGGCGATATATAGTCTTAGTCGTTGATGCCACCAGAACACCATCCTAATCCCTAATCGTTGAAGCCACCAGTGCATCATCCATAACCCTAATCGTTGAAGCCTGACCGCCCTGGTGTGCACCAGATTTCTTCGAAGCCCTAACCCCTAGTCTAATCATGGAAGCCACTCGATCCTGCCATCAAAGGTTTGATTTCTATACGTTTCCTTGATATGTAAGTGGTGGAACTCTTTTATGGATATTTCTATTCGATTTTGTGTGGTTCTTTTTTTTCCGTTCTTGTAATCCACTCTTTTAATCTTGATTTTATCCAGCTTAGGGTTTATGCCTCCAGGTTTTGTCACTCATTGCTGTTGACAAAATTATTATATGTAGGCTGCAAAGTTACTCTTGCATTTGTGGCTAATTCTGTAAGTCTAACGATCTCATGCTATCTCAATCATATGTAGCTCGCTCATGGTCCAGATGTATAGGTGAAGAAAGAAATCAAAGATTAATTGGTCATTGGTAAGGATCTCTCATGATATCTCAATCTTCACTTTTCTTAATGCTTGATGTTAGGATCTCTCATGCTGTCTCAGTATTCTTTGTTTTTAATGCTTAATTTCATACTAGAACACACCTTTACATACATTACAGAATTGGTTATTTACTTGTCAAGGACAACCTTGAATCTTATATGCTTAATTAGTAAACAAGATAAAATTTATTTGTATTTGACTATGTGTATATGACTATCTTAAAATGCATTAGAGAAAAAGAGAGGAAATCAGCTTCATCATCTTTCTTGAAGAAATATTATCACTGGCATCTGCCATTTTGATAATAAATATGAAGGTGAAGCTTTCAGCTTGGCACCCATAATTTGGAACCACCATATTTACATATAGCACCAATTAAAATAAGAGTTTAGACCACAATTTACATGCTTTAGTTCACATCAAATATACTTTCAGATATTAATATAGTATCATGTGTCATTTTAAGTTAACTTTACTTATAAACTATCTTAAATTGGTAGTTACGTCTTACTAGTGACATGATCGATCAATACATGGACTAGAATTTCAGATGTTGTCAACAAAAAATTCAACAACTTGGTTTTCCCTTTTGATTATTACATGGTTAATTTTGTTTTTAAGTTGTATGTAGCGGTTGATCAAATACAAGAGAGACCGAGTGTGGGATTACCGCTCCAAAGCTTTGGCCAAGAAATCCCAATGTAAGTCAAGGATTTTAAATGAAATTCTTACTTTTGATATAATCTTCATGGAAATTTGTTTTTCTTTTTAATTAAGCAGGATGACTCTGTTTTAGTTTTTGGTTTTTTGAGTCCTGCAATTAAGTTTGGGGCTGCAAATGGAATTAGTTGAAAATGAACTGTAAAATGGGTTTTGTCATGCTGCAAATAGAGGGCTACATGTTTGAACTTTCACGTCATTTAGTCAATATGTGACTGTCTTATGCCCTTAGATTGTTTCTAAGTCTCTGATCATGCACACACACAAGGCTGTACACTTGTATTATACATGTATATGTACTGCTGCTATTTGTAGCTACTTCCTGTTTTTAATTACATGACACACACAGATTTATATATTAAAATGTGGCTGCTACTGTCGTATAATACACAACCACACACCACTCTGTTTTTAATAAATTATTGTTGCTGCCATTTTTCTTTCTATTTTGCTGCTGTAATACACACACATACACTTCTAATTAACTTATTCATGCATATATGTAACATTGTTACGGTTGTCACAAGCAAACACACACCACAGACATATGGACAACTTATATATATGCTGTGCTGCTGTTTTTATCACCTGCACACACACTAAATTTCTTTTTCTGCACACACATTGCACAGCACAGACTTAGTTTATATGAAATACAAGGAAAGGGGGCTGCTACTTCTTTTTCATTGTGCAGTCGAGACTTGCACATTGTGTGAGTCTCAGATCTTTGTACATATTCCACACAAACACTTAGTCTATTTGAAGGTTGAGGTGGACTGTTGTTGGGTCACATACATCCGAGACTTTCACCTGAAATGGTGAGTCTCGGATTTATTATTTTCATGCAAGGCATTTATACAAACACACACATATCACATCCCTTTACTTTGTTCTGTTTTTCTTAAATTTCCAGCAGCAAAACAAGTTTATTAATGATGGTGTTGTAGCTAAGCCTCAAAAAGGAATAAGAAGCGGTCTTATGTCTCAATCAATGTAAGTTCAATCCTGTTATTTAGATTATGAATTCCTCTTTATCCATCATAATTATTCATAATAGTTGGTAAATATTGTACTGATTACATTAGCCTAGTGGTAGCATTTGCAGTGCGGAGAACATGGTAAAGTCAAAAGCGATCAATTGATGGCAAGACAAAGCTTCATGTATGTACACACCTTGCCACGTACACTATAAATAATATATATGAGCTTAATGTATGTCCTAGCTATTACTGTCTCCATTACCAGGCAATGATGTCTTAATTGAACTATACTTCTGAAATATTTATTTATATGTTTTTGTTAGTTGCTTGCTGTCTTTTATCATGAGGTATCATTTAAAGGTTTTTATATGACATGTCTCTCATCTGGTGGATGATGAGGCCTCACATTTTGGTTTTTTAGCCATTACCATATATGGGGCCATATTTTTTTTTAAGAGCTGAAAGTATGTTTACCTTTAATTGTATGATGACCATGTTACAAATTTAAATACATGCAGGTTGCTGGCAAATTTTTTTAGCCCTTTATTAAAACCATTTGGTTGGGTTTTGCCTTTTCCAATTGTATGTAAAAGGTATGACGATGCATGTTAGTTTGGACTAGAAATAGGAAACGACTTCACAACTAATACTCTCAAGTTCTCTTAACTTACCAAATTTGAAAGACAAATCGATTACATCTTTGGTTCAATTTTCACATGCTTTCTGGTATGGTTTGATGTGGTTGTTATTATGTGATCTTGTGCCAGAATGAAGCTGAATCAGAACTTGTCATGATACTAGTATTATATACCAAAGTTGTTGTGCAACTACATGATTAACATGTATCATAACAATCGAAGTTTATGACCATAAGGCATCTACTCTTCGAATACTTTTACCGTAAACAATTTATTAACATGAGTTTCTTTATGTTTATTGCTCTTAATATAGGAAATAGGAGGGGAGTTGGCGTTGCTACTTTGGAATTCAAAAGACATATATCCTTCTCAATATCGCAGGTATGTTGTTCATAAGCTCAAGACAATTTTTAGGACTTGAAAATTGAAAGTGTACTTGTGAATTTAAGGTGTGAAAAAGGGTAGCATTTTGTTGATATTTATGACTGCTGGAAATAGATTAAAAATGGAAATCATTTTTTTTTTAAAAAAAGTTAGATTTAACCCCGGTTCTTTAGTCATAACCGGGGTCCATGTTACCTAATATTATAAAATAGAGACATTCAACCCCGGTTTATTAATAAAGAACCGGGGTCAAAAACTTTTTAACCCCGGTTATAAAACCGGGGTCCAAGGCATGTATCAACAACCCCATCACCTTCAACCCCGGTTAAAAAACCGGGGTCTATTTGAAAAATAACCGGGGTTAAATGGCTTTTCTCTACTAGTGCCTCCCCATCTTTTTCCCAAGGTACTACATCCAACCAACATACACCCCAATCTCCCACCTTCACCCCGCCATCATTCACTACCGATCAACATGCCCAATCACCTCCGCTTCCACCAAGACACCGAAAGCCAAACCCCAAATATTTCAACTCCACCTTTATCAATACATCCACCCTACACCCTATCCCTCCCACTCATGAACCCACCACTTATACTCAAGCCATGAAAATTCCACATTGGCGCAAAGCCATGGACACAGAGTTCAATGCCTTACTCCGCAACGACACTTGGGAGCTTGTCCCACGCTCCTCTCATACTCCCATCAGTTGCAAATGGGTGTTTCGGGTCAAACGCAACCCCGATGGTTCTGTTTCCACATACAAGGCTCGGTTGGTGGCCAAAGCTACTTCCAACAGGAATATGGTAAAGACTACTTCGACACCTTCAGTCCAGTCGCTAAACCCGTCACCATTCGAACTGTTCTTTCCATTGCCCTTTCAAAAAATTGGTCACTCTGTCAACTCGATGTGAACAATGCATTCCTCCATGGAACTCTGTATGAAAAGGTGTTTATGACTCAACCTCCCGGTTACATCCACTCTCAATTCCCTAATCACATTTGCAAACTAAAAAAATCCATCTATCACTACAACAAAATGAGCCTATTGCAACCTTGGCAAAATGTTGCATTAGACCTTTAAAAAGTTGCATTATGCCTAAAGCAACCTTTTACCAAGAGTTGCATTATAGCCCCTTGCATTAGGTCTAAAGCAACCTTTTTGACAGAATATGTAACTTTTTTTGATAAAGTTACATGTAACATAGAAATGCAACCTTTTTAAAATGCAACCTTTTTATACTCAAATGCAACTCTTTTTACCCTCAAATGCAACTATTATTTCCATCAAATGCAACTTTTTTCAAACTCAAATGCAACTTTTTTTATTTTCAAATGCAACTCTTTTCACAATAAAATACAACCATATTTAAAACTCAAATGCAACCTTTTTTATATCAAAATGCAACATTTTTATGCTCGTGCAACCTTTATTACATTCAAATGCAACTTTTTTTATTTTTAAATGCAACATTTATATATTTAGTTACAAAAATACAATCTTTGCATACACGAATACAATTAATAAGCATCACAAATTACCATTACCCAAAAAAATGTCGATTACAATAATTAAAAAGTATCAAAATACTTCACCAATTACACAAAAATCTCAAAACACAATAAAGTCTATGATATCCATCATGCTCCTTGTTCAGCACAACCGAAAATGGCTCTATTGAAGCACTTCCATCTGCTAGAGGTTTGTAGTTCTTCATTTGTTCCTACAATGAGAAAATATTGTCCAAAAACGGCTACTTGATACCTACATATATCATCATATATATAGAGGTTCATTCTGTATATATATCACTTTTAATCCATATTTTGCTGCTGTCAAAGAATTCACAGCTCATATCTCATCACTTTATGTCAAGTATAATCAACGATTTGTGTTGGATTTAATGGATAAATATGTGTTGAATCAATAGGAAATCATTTAGGGATTAATATGCTAAGTTTAGGAGTCCATTTAATACTTGAACTAACGCTAAAAGATACAAATTGTAGCACCAAAACACCATAAAAAGCCTGCTGCCCAACTAATATTCCCACACTAAATTTAAGTTATATGCTCATATTTAATGATAAAGTGAAGATAGAAATGCTTTGAGTTAATTGGATCATGTTTAGGAGTTTTTATGTACATGTATTATGTCTAAAAACTATGTCCAAGCTGCTGTCCTCCTTCAGTTTATAAACAACAGCTACAACACCCCAGAATATGCATATATACAGCAGCAAAACAGAAGGGAAGATAGGCCAGGGAACATGTTATGAAGCTTTAGAAATGATTGTATGTATGTATAAAGTAACAACAATATACCTGATCAAACATAGATTCACCGGCATAATGCACCCTCCCACAAGTATAACAATGCCCTCCAAAACAATCCGAACCTATAAATTACTTTGTTAATTAGACTTTCAAAGTGGAAAAACCATTTGGGTACTGAATTTGCTTTAAAAGAAGAAAAATATCAGCTTAAAGGCAACCTAAAATTATTTTACATAATATTATTCCAGATTTTAAATGGTTATAGTTTAAACTCTAAATTATTTTACAGTTTGGAAGTTTCATATTATTAATGCATACAACCTCCATGATCATCTTGGACCTGCCAAATTGTGAATAAAAAGTTGCTTTTGTTTTTGGTAATGAATCTTCCTGGACCTACCAAATTGCGAATTAGATAGTTTGACTTCATTGTAGAGACTAGATGATACAATTTTATTCAATTTTGTGTTGCACTTCCATTGGAGTGATGAGAAGCTATTTAGTAGTTAGTTGTCTAATTAAGAGTGGATTTTGTAAAGCAATCGTAAGATGTGTTGCGTACTCTCCGTGTTAGCTCTTTAATATGGCAAATATGAATTTTACCTGTTGTGCATTACATAAAGGCACTACACCAACACAAAGCTTGGGCTTAACAATAATCCTAAGCTGTTGATCTAATTTAGAAGCATGTCAAAAACATAAAACTAGAAGCAACTAAAGTTCTAGAAAACCCACTTTTGGCCACTGATAACCTGTGCAATTTGATTAACTTGAAGTAAAAAAAGTAGCAAGTAGTAGCCATTACAATAGTGCAGGAAAGGATGATGTTCTTAAAAAAACCATGACAAATAATTTTGAAATCAACAAGTAAAAACCCACAAATACTTACAGAATGTAGCAGTCAGGGCAATCATACACACACACATATAGAAATAGCGAGAGAGATCACGCCGAAAGACACAAAGATATACCTTTTTCCTTCGTTGTTCGCCGCCGCCATTGGCCGCTCATCACCGCAGATGCTCGCCACCGCACGCTGCTGTTGGAGACGAACAAAATAGTCCACGCCGCTTGCTGTTGGAGACGAACAAAATAGTCGGTCACCTCCTCCAAACCTACATACATAATACATTCAAAGCGAATGAAGATGGCATCTGTAATTAACAAGAGCCTGCCCGAAAGGTTGATCATTTTACGCCTCCCCAGCACTAGAAGAATCAAGAAACATGACTTGACCACTCAGGTTTCCATTTGATACCTGAGTCTCGGATTCAATCAATGGCCCATACTTACAAAATATTGATTTCATTTTTTACTAGAAGGCAAAGGATGGTCTGATGAAAACTCCAAGGGAAAAGTTGTACCTCTAACGTCCTCATTATCCAGCTGCAGTTTGCTATAAACAAGATCAATACATACCCTCACAAGCCATAGATACAAAAACAGACCAAACACATCTAATAGACACTCTAACGAAAACATGAGCTGTTGTGAAATTGGTACTGGAAGCAGCAAAACAGAAACAGAACAAAATGTGTAGCCTAGGTGTGTTTATATGAGCAGCAAAACAGATGCAGTGTGTGCGTGTCTGTGACAGAATCAGCAAAACAGAATTAACCAAAATAGAAACAGACCAAACACATAAATTGCACACTTTTATAAGATGTATTAATAATGTACTCAAAAACCAAAATAAGTATTTGATAAAATAGCCAAAATTCATCATCTTTTTTCTTGTCAAAAACCATGTCTATTTGAAATTGAAGCCTTCACAAAATAAGTATCTAATGGATTTCAAGCCTTCACAAAATAAGTATCTGATGGATTTTAAACCTTCATAAAATCAGTATTCCAAATCAAAGCATTCACAAAATCGATTTTTAATTTTAAACTCACATTCACAAAACCTGAGATAAATTATCTGATGGATTTCAAACCAAAAAATCGAAATAAAGAGAAAATCGATTTCTACTTAAAAAAAAACGAGAGATACCTTTTTTAAGGAAAGCAGAAGAGGAAGAGGAAGGAGAGTCGTCGTCGATGGAGTTGTGCCACAAATGAAGGTGCCGCAAATAGAGGTCTCGCAGATGGAGAGCTCGTCGCCGCAGACGGAGAACTCCTCGCAGATGGATACGTCTAGGTGTGCCACAGATGAGGTGTTGTAGATGGAGAGCTCGACGTCGTTGATGCTCGCCGGTGGTGGCCGCCGGAGTAGGCTAGTGGTGGCCGCCGGTCACAAAGATGAGAGGAGGTGGGCACTGGGCAGCTAGGGTTTGGAGGAGTGAATGTAAAGATGCAAAATGAAATGATTTGCAAGGTTTTGGGGAAAGTATAGAAATGGAATTGTTAGATGTAAGTTTTTTTTTTAAAAAAAATTGCATTTACTTTACATATATACAACCTTTTAAATAAAGGTTACTTTTAATCTATAACAAATTCAACCTTTCTTATTAATGTTGCCATTTTTCAATCAAATTTGTAACCTTTTAAATTAAAGGTTGCATTAGATCTTCTAATGTAACCTTTATTTTTGTAAACTTGCTTTAGGATCAAATGCAACTAATTATATAAAAGTTGCTTATAAAATGTTGCAACAGGCTCATTTTGTAGTAGTGTATGGTCTTAAACAGGCACCTCGCGCTTGGTACACTGAGCTCACCAACTTTCTTCACTCCTTTGGGTTTCATAAATCCATGGCTGATGCATCTCTCTTTATCTACAATCAAGGTGGTGTCACATGTTACTTTATGGTTTACGTTGATGATATCGTCCTCACGGGTAATCATCCGAACTTCCTAGATCACTTTATTCACACTCTTTCACAACGATTCTCTATCAAAGACCTTGGCCCATTACATCACTTCCTTGGTATCGAGGTTATTCCCACCACCTCAGGTCTCTTCCTCTCTCAACATCGTCACATTCGAGATCTTCTCACCCAATTTCACATGGATGGTGCAAAAGAAGTTGCCACTCCCTTATCCTCATCAGTTGTTCTCACCCTAATGGATGGCTCTCCCCCGGTCGACCAGACTCCTTATCGCAAACTAGTGGGCTCTCTTCAATACCTTGCATTTACAAGACCCGACATCTCATTTGCAGTCAATAAGTTATCACAGTTTATGCATGCTCCCTCTCAAACACATTGGCAAGCATTAAAACGAGTTCTACGCTACTTAAAAGGAACCATACATCATGGACTCTTCTTAAAACGCGCAACCACACTCGACCTGAAGGCCTTTTCAGATTCAGACTGGGGCGGCATTTCCACTGCCGGTCGGTCCACTACAGCATACTTATTATATCTTGGGGGAAACATCATCTCGTGGCGTTCTGCCAAACAAAAGTCGGTGTCCAGATCCTCTACGGAGGCAGAGTATAAGGCTCTTGCCAATGCTGCGGCTGAAGTCTCTTGGGTGCAAAACCTTCTCTATGAACTCGGTATTACCACGACTCACCCTCCAACACTCTATTGCGACAATACAGGAGCCACATATCTGTGTTCCAATCCAGTTTACCACTCCAGAATGAAACATGTCGCCTTGGACTACCACTTTGTACGAGAAAAGGTTACCAATGGTTCTCTTCGCGTGCTCCATATCAACTCCACGGATCAACTTGCTGATGCTCTCACTAAGTCGCTTCCTCGTCCAACATTTCTTCATCTACGGTCCAAGATTGGAGTCTCCAACGGATCCTCCATCTTGCGGGGGCGTATTACGGATAATTCAAATTCAAAGTCAAATTGATTTATTCTTAGTAAATATATTATTGTTGTAACCTACCTAGTTTACCTCCATAAATCTTTCCTTTCCATATGTTGTAAATGGCTACAAATAGCCCTCTGATGTATGTATTTTATTCATTGAAAATAAGCAATCAAATACCCTTTTACAAATAACATCGATTTTAAGGATTCATCTAACGCACCTACAATATTAATAGTCAGGACTGCTGCTAACAAAACAAGTGCTTTTTTTTTTTTGCATCAATAGACCAGAAATCATGTCAAAATTGGTTGGAGAGTGAGAGCAATCTCAAGAAGGCATTTGAGGAGGCCAAGAAGAATGCCCCATCAATTATTTCATTGATGAAATAGACTCAATAGCTCCCAAGCGAGAGAAACAACAATGGTGAAGTTCAAAGGAGGATTGTATCATAACTCTTGACACTTATGGATGGATTCGAATCTCATGCTCATGGTATTGTAATTGAGGCAACAAATCACCAAAACAATATTTTTTTTGCTGTTAGAAGATTCGGTAGGTTTGATAGGGAAATTAACGTTGGTGTGCCAGATAAAGTTGATTTATAGCTAAAGCAACTTTTGCAGGTCGATTTCGAAATGATAGCTAAAGAAACACATGGTTATGTTGGTGTTGATCTTTCTACTCTCTGCACTGCTTCAATGCATTAGAGAAAAAATGGATGTTATTGACTTGAAGGATGAATTCATTGATGTTAAGATATTGAATTCCTCATGGCTATCTTAAATGAATATTTCCAACGGCTGTTGAGACAAGTAATCCATCTTCTCTACATGAGACGGTATGTTGATATAGGGAGTTTTATTTTAAGTTTGTAACAGTATATTACAAGCTGCTAATTGTAACATGCAATTCAATTATTTAGGAATAGGTTGTTAAGGTTCCGAATGTTAGCAGAAAGGATATTGGAGGCTTTGAAAATGTTAAGCGTGAACTTCAATAGGTAATGGAACTGACAGCAATACTTTTGAATTATGCATTGCTGCCATATTATTCCATTATTTCTAAAACTTTTCTTTTTTTCTTGAAAATACAACGACTGTGCAATACCCTATGGAGCATCTACAACATTTGAGAAGTTTGGTATGTCACTATCCAAATGAGTTCTTTTATTTACGACTCTTTGATGTGGGAAGCCACTTCTGGCTAAGGCTATTGCAAAGGAATGTCAAGCTAATTCATCGATGAAATAAACATATACTTTGGGAGTCTGAGATAGGCGGACGGGGAGTACACAGAAACAACCACACAGGGGCTTCCAGCAGTGATAGCTGAACTAACCAAATGGGCCGCCCAAAAAATGAACTGACATTGAAATCGAAAATTAATGTTGGACCCCAACTACGAGTAACAAAGCACCTGAATTACTAACATTGTGGTTCGGGAAAGTGAAGCCAATATTTGTGAGATTTTTGACAAAGCTAGAGGATTTGCACCGTGTTTCTATTCTTTGATGAACTTGACTCCATTGCAACTCACATGACCGCCTTTCAATTTGCAACTTCACTAAGTCATATAATTTTCAAGATTGAGAAACAATGACATGCAACTTTCTAAGTTTTATTCTTGGGAAATTATCCCCGCAACCACGTGCGGGCCTTTACAAACTTCGTTATGACACATTAGTCATGCATGTATCCGTATGATTTTCATTTTTAGACACTAAAGTGTAAGTTATATTAAGAACATTATTAACTCATTGGATCATCAATGCAGAATAGTATCTAAACTAGTTTATGAACCCGGCCACCATTTACGTGTATAATTTTTAATAATTAATTGGTTACATAAAATGTATGTTAACTTAAAATTAAACCATATAAATATCAATTCTTATCAAGGATATAAAAAAAATTAGTAATTTTTGATAGATATTATTTATTTATCTTTTTAATTAAATAAAATGAATTTATTTTTTTAAATTTTAAACAAATAATTTATATAATCTGTATTTGTTTTTAATATACCATTGATATAATTTAAGATTTTATATAATGTGAAGTTTATAGATAGATTATAGAATTCAAGATTTTCTCTTTCTAAGTGTATATTTAAATTAGTTAAATATAATAATGTTAAATACATATTAGATATTAGATTTCATGGAATGTAAATACGATACGCTTTGGGAATCCTGATGGTGGAGCCCTTCAATTTATTTTTGTTTCCAACGTACCTCTTCATTTTCTATTTTTCTTCTCTGAATAATTTCATAATCGATTGAAAGTATGTGTGTTGAACACCAACAAATTAAATGTGATTTCAAATTCCGAGACCACCGAATGGATATAGTTAACGGCTATATTCATGACTCATAATAGGTTGGTTCTTGTTATAAATTCATGAATGATTTCATTCTGTAATGTGAATAGTGTATGCAAACGCTAGCTTTTGAAGATGATTACCAGTCATAGTACTGAACTTCTTGACACTTATATCGAAGATGCTACGAGTATGAAGGTGATTAATTAGTCCAATTTTGTTAATTAGTTTTTGTTTTAATTGTGTGATCGATTTTTACATCCGATCGAATATAATTATTCCAGGATCAACCTATACGCGTTTTTGATCGAGCCATAGTTACGTGGTTGTTTTTAATTTCCTTAATTAATTACAAAAGATGAATATATATATATTTAGGTATTATGATTGTAATGTTTGCAGAAAAGCATTGAATCAGAAATTGATTCAGTTATGAGTCTTATAAGACAAGTGGAATGTGAAGAGGAAGCTGCTCGGAGCACCTTAGATTTACTTGTGAAGGTCCATAACATCTTCTTATACAGGAGCAACAACATATATGGCTATATGCTCAGGAAACAAATCAAAGGGTTTCATTTACTCAAACTTATTCTTTTAAAACTTAATGATTTTAATTAATATATTTTTTGGTTTCTCTTCAGCTTGTTAGAAAAGTATATGTTCAGAAGGCTATTTTAGCCACCGAAAAGCAAATACTTCTGCTTCGAATGAAAATGTTATTGGATGATGGAGATACAACTCTCGCACTTCTTGATTGGGTATAATGCTTTACCTATACTTATAATTTTGGTATATATATGTTGCTTGATTTGATGCAAGTGTTGAGATTTCACATATTTGTTGTAGTTATAGAGTGGTATATTGAGCTCTTGTATTATTAGATGCATAGAGCCTTGGAGGTTAGATTGACTTAGTGACAAAGGAGTCGGTAATGCAGATGGAAAAGATGATACACGAGTCGGGTAAACTAAAACAACAATTAGCAGACATTTCCAAGGTTACAATATAAATATAAACAAACATAATTAGACATTTACCTCGTTCTATCCCATCTTCATAGGATCGGGATCTAGTGCAGTTGTTGGGTATGTTGTTGTTATTTTTTTAAATAATCATATATCGTTAAGAATTGTGGCTTTTAATCATCTTTAATTTTGTTACAGTTGCAGGAGTTAATAATGAATCATTGCCTAGTAGTAGAAAAGTTATGGTATGTTTTAGGGAACAACATTTACTATGTATCGATGATTCATGCATACATAAACTTGTATACAAAACATTAATACTTAATTGTTTGGTGCAGCGGAGATGTATCTAGTAATATTTGTGATGATCTGAACCTGCTGAAAGAGGAACTTGATCAGATGATTCCACTAAGTAGTTTTTTGTCCATCTTGATACCTTGTCATACAAAACCTGAGATGGCAGAATCATATGAGACTCAGACAGAGATCACTGAGCATGTTCAATCTGCCAATCAAAAACAGATTGATCAGTTATCAACAATCAAAGGCAATGATTTTGGACGAAATTCAAGAGACGTGTGTACTCGAAAGGTAAACAAACTGCGTGGGAATCAAAAGGTTGTCAGGCGTATCAAGAATAAAGTGAAGATAAGAGGTATCCCGATGGCATCGAATACCAAAACATGTGTAGATCATCACATAGAGGATATTTTTTATGCTGTTGAAATAGAAACTTTTATCGTTCTTTGTATCATGTTTATTAGCCTTGTCGTTTTAAATATTGTTTTTGCATTCTGAAGTTAAAGAAAATATTTCACTTCTATTGTAATTAATTTTCATGTGCACTTCTCTATTTAAATTGATAACACTTAACAATTAGATGCTACTTAATACTTATATGAAACAAAAACCCAGTCAATGGATAAATCAAATTTTAAGTGTAAATCCATAACTTTGTATCTCGAAGGGCCAAAACATCTAAGAACGTACTACGCAACCTCTAGAAGCCCCCTCAAAAGACAAAGCAGCCTTATATAAGTCGTGGTGTGAGTATATATTGCATCAACCCACAGAGGATATGCGACGCTTTCTGAAGGAGAAGAAGAGTTTAAAATGCTCATCTTTGCTTATTAAGATGGATCGTATATTATTATTGAACTAGTTATTAACCCACATATTACGTGTATATTTTATAAATAAATAGTAGTTTATTACCCGCGTATTACGCGAATTTTTTTAATATATACAACATAATAAATTAAAAGTTAAATGTATAAATATTATTTTTTTGAACCAAAGTATATAAGAATGATATTATTATCTATTATGACCTATTAATTTTATATTTTGATTTGAATTTAAAAGTAGATTATATTAGATTTAGATAAATATAATTTAAATTTTTTTATTATTTTTAAAACTTATAAATGTCACGTGTCGATTCATGGTGATGACACGTGGCTTCACAAGAATGAGTATAGATACTCTGTTATTATAATTTTTTTTTGAAAGACTAGTTAGTTGTTAGTATTACACCCAAAGTTAGATTAGAATCACCAATGTCAGGGATTGAACCCATGACCTCTCCTAGAGGCAAGCCTCCCCACCTTTGGTGGTGGCCACCAGGGCAAGCCCTGATGGTTTCTGTTATTATAATTTATAGATTGGAAGAATCAAATTTTAAAAATAATTTAAACGTCAAAATTGTAAGGTACATGTGGCAATTTCAAGTGAAGCCAAGTGGCGCTCTATCTAGGTGTCATGTGGCATCTAGTTATTCTTATAATTGAATAGATAAATTTACTAAAAATCTACACAAAACATACAAAAGTGTTTATTTTTTTCTAAAAAATACGAAAATAATATTATCTTTTGTTATTAAGGATAACTAAAAATTTCCTTTTTATAAATATGTATGAATAGTATTTATCATGTCTAATGTTTTTAAAACTTTTTATTTTTAGATTTTTATGTATATATAAAACACTAAAAATTTATTTTTTACATACAATATAAATTAAAAACTTTTATTATTTAAGAAATTATAAAACAACTCATTTCCAATATTGCATTATTTTCACTTTTTAAATATATAAAATAATGCATGGTTAGCTAACATTAGTAGTTAAATTTGAAAGTGTTGGGTACAATTTATAGTAGAGTTGAAAACAATCTATATTGTATAAAGTTCAGGGGGTTGTGTTGTAATTACTTAATAATTAACTTTTGTATAAATACTTGTTAGTTAGTAATTGTGAAAGTAAGTGAACAGAAGGTGGATACGGATCTGATTAGAGAGAATAGGAGAAGTGCTTTGCAAGAAAGCCAAGAACATCAATGTAAAAAGTGCTGCAGCGTTTTGGAAACTAATAATCAGATAATTGTTGTAACAAAAAGTGTTGCAGAAATGTAGCGTTTGGTTTAGCTACTGCTGTTTGATAGCATAATTATCAAATAATCAGTTTTTAAAGTGTTTGGATTTACGTTTTTACTTGGAAAATGGCCAAATAATCACTTATTAAGCAAATAAGCTACAATTTTTAACTTACGAAAAAGTGTGGTAGGACAAACGCTAAACGCAAATAATCACTTATTAACGTGTGCAATCCAAACATGTTAAACCAATTATTTGCGTTATTGTAACGTAATAAGCTAATAATCACGTTTATAACGCAAAACCAAACACCCTCATAGTGTGTTTGATTGATAATTGTTCATATGTGAATTGTTTAATGTTGTATGAATTGCATGAAATCTGAATTCACAATTGGTATTAGAGCCTAATATGGCTGAAATTGATTGAATTTTTGAATCTGAAAATTCATTTTTTCGAACACTGTTACCATAATTTTTTTTTTCGAAAACAGAAAATTAATTGAGGTTTTTGATTCGGTGGATGAATTGAAGTGGAAATTGGAACGAAAAAGGAGCATTTAAATTCGAATCAATTGTGATAAACATCAGATTTTAAATCCAAACACACAAGATTTAATTTGAATTTTACTGAATTTTTTGAAAAAAGTGTGTTCTTGAGGTTTTTGGTCGATTTTTGGATTTTAATCTGAAATTAGGCAAAGTTGTTTCACAAAAAGTGTTTCTGTGTTAAAAACGAACATTCGATTTTAATCTGGAATCAATTTGTGGATTTTTTTTTTTTAAATTGAATTTTTGAAGTTAAATTTTGAAGTTTTCTGTTGAAACTCGGGCAAAGGTTCAATCAATACTTTAATCAAGTTTGAATATGTGATAATCGAGTTTCATGATGTATCATTCGAGTTTATCACTTCATTATTCGAGTTTTAATCCTTTATCATTCGAGTTTATTCATTCGAGTTTGATTCATTCATTCGAGTTTAATTCATTCATTCGAGTTTGATCCGAGTTTCAGGCTTATTCATTCGAGTTTGATTCCTTATTATTCGAGTTTAGTGATTAATCAATCGAGTTTATTGCCTTTTTAACCGAGTTTCATACTTAGTTCGTCGAGTTTCAAGCTACTTCAGTCGAGTTTAATTCTTCATCAATCGAGTTTGATTTTATTCATTCGAGTTTGATTCCTTATTATTCGAGTTTAGTGATTAATCAATCGAGTTTATTGCCTTTTTAACCGAGTTTCATACTTAGTTCATCGAGTTTCAAGCTACTTCAGTCGAGTTTAATTCTTCATCAATCGAGTTTGATTTTATTCATTCGAGTTTCATCTTTTATCATTCGAGTTTGACTATATGACCTATTCTGCTTAAATTAGTCATAACTTTTGACTGGAACATCGTTGGAAGGCCTACAATACGTCAAATCGAAGCTTGAAAAGAGATCTACATTATAACCGGTTCGGTAAATTTTCGAGGCCCAAATCCACTCCAGAAAAAAGTTATGGGCAATTTTCTGCAGAAAAGCTGAAATTTCAACGTTAAAAAGTCATTTCAGAGTTGATTTTTCACAAGTTAACATTAACTGAAATAGTTTTTCAACGTTTTATCAGAATTCACTCAGTTTTTTCCATAAAAGATCTTGGAAGATTCACTTTCAAGCAATTCAAAATGGCATATGAACAACTTTCAAAATCTGAGCTGATGGCCAAACTTACTGAATCTGAAAAGATTCGTAAGAACAATTACGACATTCTCATTCAGTTAAATACTGATAAACATTTAGCGTTACGTGACGTACAAATACTGAATGAAGAAATTCAAAACTTAAAAGAAAAACAAAACTCTGAGAGTTGTGCTCATCAGTTGAAAATATCTGAATTACTTAAAGAACTTGATGAGCTGAAACAAGAAAATTTTCAGAATGCAACTCAACTTAAATATCTTTTGCCTGAAGGATCTGATCTGTACAAGAAAGTTAAGGATCTTGAAGATACACTTTCTAAGACAAAACAATCTGATCAGAATTGTATCTTAAACGAAAATAAAGAAATTTTTGCTCTTCAACAAGAGTTGTCTTTAACTAAAGATTTGATTGAGAAGGAAAGACATGAGTTCTTACTTAAAGAACAAGATTTTAAATCAAAATCTGAATTGTTTGAAGATGAAAGACAAATGTTCTTAATCAAAGAACAATCTTTTAAATCTGATTACCAATCATTTGATCATGACAGAAATTCAAATTTAGTCATTATCAAAAGTTTGGAAGATCAGATACTTCATCTTACAAAACAATTACATGTGTTTTCTTCATCAACTGAGTCAAAGGTTAAGACCCCTTCTTCAGTGTGTTTAAAATCCAATGTTGATCACTCTGGTTTGTCTTCTGAAAGTGAAGTGAATCTAACTAACTCTGCTAAGTTTGATTCATCTTCAGATCTGAAACTTAAGTATCTTCTCAAGATACATAAAGGCAAAGACAAAATCATTGAACAACTTCCGGTAAAGATTTACACTGGTGAATCTTCGAAGTCAAATTTTCTTAAAGTTTCTGAAAATACTGGTCATTATAATCAGAAAACATTTTCACAGAAAAATACCAAGTATTATCAGAAACAGGAAAAAACCGGACAGTGTTTCAAAAAGAAGAGTTCGCAGAAGTCTGATCATTCAAATTCAAGTTTCTTTAGAAATTCAGATATTCAATTTTCTCATACTCAAAGAAATTTGTTTTCTGCTTTTGAAAGAGAAGCTAATAGTTATGATCTGCAATGGGTACCTAAACCAAAGTACCAGTGGGTACCAAAACCCATTTTGAAATGGGTACCCAAGAGCGCTAACAAGTATGGATCCAAATCTATTTGGATACCAAAGACATCTTAATTACATCAGGACCCGTGCATTTCAATAGGCTCTTGATTACATCAGATCAAGACCCGTGTTTCAACCCAATATGGTTTTTAGTCATATCAGACTAGAACCCGAACTTCATCTCAAGAGGCTTCTACTCACATCAGAGTAAAACCCGATCTTCACTGGAATTGGATTTTGTTCTTTTTAGTACAGAACCCAAGCTTATGGTTTTCAGTTACTTCAGACTGAAACCCGAGCTTCTACGACAAATGGCTTCTAATCATTTCAGATTAGAACCCGAGTGTGAGAGACAAATCTTACTGGAATTCTTGCCCTGAATTCAACTTCGAAGCTGAAATTGACAAAGAGGAAGTTTTATTTTTATAATTTTTTGCTCCTGATTTCATTGAGTTGACTAACTGTGTGTGCTTATTTCCAGGGGGAGTTTCAGACATTCTTTGACGATGACATTTTTCAAAACTGTGTGTGATTTTTCACGAAAATATTTGATACACACATAAAAAGAGTTTTTGAGCTGAAAAGAAATTTTTTTATGAATCTCTGAATCTATCATTGAGATTAATTGATCTAATCTCTTTGATTTTCATAATCTCATTTCTTCTGAGATTCTTTTTGTTAGAACTCTTCCAATTTATACTGGATTCTCCTGTTATCTCCCATGTGCTAATTCTTTCAAGAAAATCTGATTCTTTTCATATCATATATCAGATTTTCCATTTCATTCTGATATCTCCCAAAATTATCTGAATATCATCTCCAATACCATATAAGTTGGATTTCATCATATCTCATGACCTTTCAAAGCTGAAAATCTTTCTGCTGACTCCGATTATGCACCAATTTGAGTGATAGGCATAAATATCGCTTCTATGGTCTAACCAGAACCGGAAGACCTACCCAAGAAGCAAACCATCTATAGATTGTGCGGGTGAGGGTTCTTTAGGTTTATTAGTTGAGAAGTGTCAGTGTCGAGCAGAGATAAAATGTAAATGAGAGAGATATTGATATTGAAAGGAGATGGTGGTGCATCTGATCATGCTTTTCTTATAAAGCTGAATGAATTTAAAGAAAAAGTGAGTCGGAGGGAGCTTAGTTGAATAATACTGAATGCTGAGAGTTGAGAAAGGATTAAAAGAAAAGTAAATCCTACCTAAAGTGTTTGGCTGGGTAAACCACATAATCTATCAAGAAGCCCTAGGCGACTTGATATTGAAAAAGACGTCATGGACCCAGTGACGCATGCACTTAATCCCACCAACTACTCAGTTATCTCTCAAAAGATTTCTGTTTCAATAATCACGGAGATATAACACATTTCTATCGATATATCATTTGGATATTATTGATATTGAAACAAGGAAGACAGTTGCTCCGGTCTCCAATTTCATTTGATGCACATTGTGTCTAGAGCTGATTACATACACTTTTAGGACACATCGAGTCTAACAGTCTGCGTGACTATAAACTGCTAGTCCAAAGTGACTAAGCCGGAACAAATACGAGTGATTCTTTCATGATAAAGGATTTCACGAGGACTATTTGGAAATCCTACCAGTGTTAACATCATGCCAGCGCTGAACGTAGGTCACATAGATTATGTCTATTGCGCAAACAGGAATCCTATGTGGACCTGGACTAGTTATTTTACATAATGAATATGTTTCATTTTCCCCAAAGTTGAAAAGCTTTGTTTTTATTCTGAAAAGCTTTAGTATCAATTCGAGGGGGAGTGAACTTTTTGAGGGGGAGTGAGATAAATCTGTTTTGTATAGGGGGAGAGATATCAGTTTAAGGGGGAGAAAATCAATGTGTAATAATTTCTGAGTTGTAATTGTGGTTGTATTTCTTCTATTGTAATTTCATTGAATTCATGTTTCTGAAGTTTTTGCATGATGTTCATAATTTTTATGATCATCATGAGGGGGAGAAAAGCTGAATTTCAGAAACAACTGTTGAGTAGTTTGAAATCAACTGAAGGCAATTGCTACATAATCTCAAGACAATTGATCAAAGAAGAGATTTAAAAGCTATTCATGATCCAAGGGGAGTGTGTTTACAAGAGGAGAGAAGATCAGAATAGAAGAGATGTGAAGATCAGAGTGAGACAATAAAGAAGAAGATTTTATCAGAAGATTCAGAGATCAAAGAAAAGAAGAAGATTCAAGATAAGATTCAACCTGAACATAGATCTTTAATTGAAAATTATTTTCATCTCTAAGGGGGAGATTGTTGGGTACAATTTATAGTAGAGTTGAAAACAATCTATATTGTATAAAGTTCATGGGGTTGTGTTGTAATTACTTAATAGTTAACTTTTGTATAAATACTTGTTAGTTAGTAATTGTAAAAGTAAGTGAACAGAAGGTGGATACGGATCTGATTAGAGAGAATAGGAGAAGTGCTTTGCAAGAAAGCCAAGAACATCAATGTAATATTCTCTCTTTAATCATTCAATATAGTGTGTTTGATTGATAATTGATCATATGTGAATTGTTTAATGTTGTATGAATTGCATGAAACTGTAATTCACAGAAAGTTATTTAAATCAGTTTGAAAGATTGTTTTATATACATAGAAGTTAAACTAGGTAGTACTTAATTATATTTTTATTTAAATTTAAAAAATAAATTAGATAACTAATATAGAAGAATCCTATATGGAAAATTGGGTGGAAAAACAAATTTTTTTATTAAGCGAAGAAAACGACACGTGATGCTAGACATTTTCTTTTACACACACGTGTGTCTATATATATATATATATATATATATAATTATGTTTTAAGAATATAAACTTATAAATAAATACACAATTATTATTATATGCATGTGATATAAGCATATATTTAGTTTATCAAAATTCAATTCAACTTAAACATTTATAATGTTTCTCAACTATAATATTTTGTATACTATCAATATATGTCATGAAAAAAATTATCCATAAACTTTAAACTCAAAATTAATTTTTTTTTATGAATGTGAGATTAGCTCAATAAAAAAAAATAAAAAATTGTGTGCTCGATTTACATAAAATTCATAAGAATCTAGTTTTATCTAATTATTTATACAATAAGATCAATTTTTTTCTAAATAAGAAAAACCCAAAATATGTAAGCTAAATCCATTTTATAAACTAACATAAACAATAGCCTTTAATTAAAATAATTCATGTACACTTATGTATGTTTTATACCAAAATAGCATATTTATAAGATAAAAAAGTAGTATGTTTTAATCAAATATTAGACATCAAAATATGAACTTTTCTATCGTAAAAATAAATTTAATTTAATATTAGAATATTTAAAATAGTTCTTTTTTTAACTGTATGGATTAAATATGAAAGTATTTGAATTAGATTTCATAAATTTTCTTAATAATGAATTAGTTAAATTAGAAATCTAATTATGGAAAAAAAAGCAGGAAATCAAAAATTTAGAGGGATGAGGAAATGGCAAGTGGCATGAGATGTTTTCTTTTATTAATATACTAGTTTATAAACCCATGTATAACATGGGTATACTTTTAAAAATTTAATTTCATAAATATTGTAGGATAATTTTTAAATATATTTTATCAAATTTATAATATCTATTTATATAATACAATAAATATAAATATAAATATATAAAAAGAAAAGTTAGCATTCAAATTTAAGTTTTATATTAAATAAGATTTAGATTTGATTAGATATTATTTAAATTATTTATTATAGATAGATTGGAAAAACAAATTTTAGAAGCAAATTAATACGAAATTGTTAGGTACACGTGGCAATCCCATGTTAAGCCAATTGGCGCTCTATCTAGATGTCATGTGGCATCTAGTTACTCATATAATAGAATAGATAGATATAGATATATATAACAAAAATATCATTATAAAAATCCTACACGTGTCGGGATTGTGATTACGTGTCATCGGATTATAAAATTAGCGGATTAATTATATAATTGAGATCACAGGATTAAACGGGTTAAGTTGATATTAATATTGAAAGTATGATATCGGGTCCGGGGTTACTAAAAATAGAAATGATATATATTGGAGCCCTTTTGAATTCATTTCTTCCTTATCCTCATTTGGCAAACTGAAAGGGTACTGTGTGTGTGCGCGTTGAAGTAATCAGCAGCAAGTGAAGCTCCAATTGACAAGAATTGCTTGCTGAAATTGCCTCCAATCTTCATCTTAGTGTTCTTGAGTTGCAAAAGGTAAGAAAGTGTTGAATTGGTTTCTTAAATTCGAGTTATGTGATTATGAAATTGTGGAGATGGCTTATGAACCTGTAGAATAGATATATATGTATGTTTTCCTTGAGCTTTGCAAGCTGGAAATCGAATTGAGGGGTATTTTTACCCCTGGGCAGACCTGAATGACGAACAGAAGATATATGCACGTGAGCGCAGTCACGATCCCCTGAGCGCGCCGCAATGGGTTCTGTGGCGCGGTCCAAGTGCGATTGGGGCGCGGGCCGTGATGGCCAGGGCGGTCGCGACGGCCTGCGCGCGACCGCGATGGGGCAAAGTGTGGGCCGCGATCGGTTATTTTGGGCTAGGTTCTGGTATGGGTGTTGGGCTGGGTTTGTTTAGGGCTTTGGGGTCCGATTCAGTTATGCGTTCAGTTGTGAGTCTGTTTTATGTATTTGTTGGGTCGAGATTAACGGTTTGGGATCCGCGTGTTTACATGGACGAGTAGACAGCGGGCCGAATTCGATCAAGGATTTCGGGGTTCAGTGAATCTATCAGAGCAATCAGGTGAGTACTCGAGTTCTTTTCCAACCCGGGATCATTATACGAATCTTAGCTGTGTAGCTATTACTACATTATGTGTTGTGTATGAGACAAGGACGAGAACCTCAGGTATGCTTCTATTCTTGTTATATGTGTTATATTATGCATGAGATGAGATCTACTAGGGAGTTCGTGATGAGTCCCATACGGACGGTGATTCGCGATGTGTGATCGCGTGGGTTGACTGCGCTAACAGTCTTTAGAGCGTATATATACGGCAGGGCCTGTAGACGGGTCGCTCCTGAGTTACAGGGTTTTGCTAACCACTTCTGCATGCGGTTTGTTAGCCGGGGAAGTGTCACCACAGGGATTGTGCGCAGGGTTCGGATCTCACGCTTTTATGTTTATACATGAGATATGTGTTGATTGCCAGGGACATGGATAAGGACTTCCATGTGTATTGTGTGTTATGTGTTTATGGTGCAGAGTCTAACCCTCGCGTATTCACGAACTTTCTAGCTTACGTCTTCGAGTCTAACGTGTTCAGGGATTAGGAAAGGGGATCAGCAGCAGCCGCCGCCGAAGTAGGGACTGGGACCACCTTGAGACAACTGTACTTGTTTATATGTACTGAACAACATAGTATTGCAGATGATAGCTTCTTTTGGGATTATGTAATCGGTGTTTAGTGTATGTTAATAGTATGTATATTTGATAGTCAGGAATATTGTATTAGCTTAAACAGGGTCGTCATCTGTCCTGAACTACGATTACTACGTTAACCTTTTGTGTAAAAATTTTAAATTATCAGTGAATTGTAATATCCTCTGACACGTGTATTATAGATTTTATGCATTATTGTCACTTATGATATTGTGTTAACGTGGCATTTATGAGATTTGAGAGTGTGTTACATTACATGACTAAGTAGTAGTAACTGAAAATAACTTGTATATTACTAAATTTAATTTATTTTGTTGTTGTTAGTTATTGTTATTAATTATTGTTGTTGTTCTTACATATAAATTTTAAACATATATAGAACTATTTATATATTTATTTTTTCGAAAAGGTATTGATTTGTTTTATTACTTTTCATTTATAAAGGTTTTAACGATTTATACATTTAATTTATTTATCTTTTGTCTCTATTTTATATTACTTTATATAAATACTTATAAATTTAGTCTATTTTTGTCCAAATTTATACATATGTGTATTAATGTATGTATTCAGCACCTCAATGATTATCTCATCAAACACATGAAGAAAACTAGCTCACTAAATGTGTTTAATAAGAAAGAAGACAATATGAATGTTATAATATTGATGAACAGTGGCGGCTGTAAAGGAGATTCAAATTGTAGTCAACCGTGTGTCTCATAAAGTAAACCCTAGGAGCCTTTATAGGCTCATTTAATTAACTTACAAGACTTGGCAACAATGGCCCCTACACTTTTACATAAACATGAAATACATAGAAATAAATAAAAGACAAATTACAATGATAATAAATATTACAAAATAACTCCTAGGATCGAAATAATTAATCTAACAATCTCCCCCTTTTCGATCACTTAGGAGGTCCTGGAACGCGGGCATGATCTGTAGATTCTCGAAGACCAAGTATGACGTCGAAGCGTCGGGTTACTTGTCTTGTATGTAGCCGCTCGTTCAGGTAGTCTATGCCGCTGAGTGTATTCTGTATCTCCGTAGGTGAGCATCTCTGTTCAGGATCTGGTTGAGCATCATAATCTTGTACTTTCTTTGTGAGAGCAGCTCGAACCAGTCGAAGTGTACCATCGGAATAGCAAGGTAGATCCTCAAAGCGCATATACCCTTTGTAGCCCTTGTAGTTCACAAAAATAACACCCGGATCTCCTTTAAGTATAACTCTGTAGGCCGGGTGGTGGGCTAGGAGAAAGTTGTCTTGTTCCGGTGCACGTAGCCCTACCTTAACCATAGCACTTTCGATCGCCATCTGAAAATCTCTTAGGCACATTATTATCGATCGGCGATTCATGCTTCGTACTAGGGCTCCTACTGCGGTCATGTGCGTTAGACGTTTTCTGATGCGATTTTTCAGACTATTGTGAAGGAATTCAACGTCATCCGCACTTATGAAGTCAAGATCATACTCGAAGATGTCATCTCCCGTCCCATCTTCTCTTTCCACTTGGTAGGAGGGATAGAAGAGTCTGGCTCTTTTGCACATCGTGATTGTCTTGAGCTTTTTGATCTTTGACTTTGACACCTTAGACCTTTGTTCCCGGAGCATCAATTGGTAGTATTCAGCCTGTTCAGCTTTGGAGACATTTGTAAGTTCCATGAGAAGGCGTCTGCTGAAGGCTCCAGGCTTCTTTCTGAAAACCATCTTGAACCTTTCTTCAAGATATGGATTTTGAAACTTCTCCGGGGGAAAGTTCTGCAGAAATTCTTTCAGGCCTTGAACGGGGGGTTCTTCGAATTCAGATCTTTTGGCTTCAAGAAGCTTTATAATTGTCCCTCGCCGTTCTTGACGCATTTGGTCTTTTTCTTCCTGCGGCAGTGTACGAACTTTTCCTTTGGTGTAGTGGTCTACCCAGAATAAATCGTCTTTTCTGTACACTCCAGGACCCTCCGGAGTCTCATCGAAGCAGTCAACCCTTTTTGTTGGGGAGGGACCTGAGCGTTGGGTTTGTTGGACTGGTGGAGGGCTTGGGGATCTTGGTGGGCTGACTGTAATGTGGGATTCTTTTAGTGATGGGGAGCTTGGATGGATGAGAGTATGTCTTCCTGTTGGGCTCTGGGTGGTGAATTCAGGAAATCGAAGGAAGAGGATGAGGATTTTTTGGTTGGAGAATCAGGTTCAGGCTTAGGAGTTAAAAGTGGTTGGTTGTCCTCGGTATCAGAATCTGAATCAGA
>JAANYP010003709.1:0-27491 GCA_020465985.1 Centrapalus pauciflorus | reverse complement strand
AGGCGAAGGAGAAAGGGGTGAGGCCAGTTCATCTAAACAGCCTACAGACTTTGAGATCAGCGAGATGATTGAAGCGCTCATGGATCTCGATGATGATCCACTGGATGTAGGTTTTGATAATGAAGATGAAGAGCTGGAAGAAGGGGAGTTTGTGCCAGGGGAGATAGTGGACTGGCGGTCGGATGATGAAGTACTTGCTGATGAGGATGATGAAGCTGACGAGATAGTTGTGCAGCAGAATCCTATCACTGATACTTACATGATTGATGGAAATAAAATTGTCGATGCAGATATAGTTAATGTTGCATTAAATCCTCAGCCATCGACAGAAGAACCTGCAAGAGAGCTAACTAATGAAGAAAAACGAAAGCTATGGTTCAGGGCTGAAGAGAAAGAAGCAGCAATTAAAAAGACAATGAGAGTTCCAGGTACTGGGAAGCTGTCGGAGCGAATTTTAAGCTGGTTCTTTGACAGAGATCTGCAGCTATTTATAATAAAGAGAAAAGACGGGCTTCAGTACATGAGGCGAACTTTAAAAGCGTTCAACTCCCTGCCAAAAATCGAAATCACTGCGCTAGCTTGGAAAGATCTTATAAACATTGGCAATGATCCCTACGCGAGCGTAATCGAAAGAATCATAAGAAAGGAAGGGAGATCAAGGAAGTTCGAGCGTCTGAATCCAAGGGTCGGGAGAAGAGTAGAGGATCCGTCACGTATTGATCCTCTAACTGGACGACCTTGGATGAGGATTCACTACAAGCCGGCTAGATGTCTTAGGAGGGTTCCTCTCAAGCCAATGCCACAAAATATTCTGAAGAATCTGAAGTGGTGGTATGCTGACACGGAAACTGGGGAAGCGGTTATGGAAGACTTAGAAGAAAAAGTTATTCTTAGAGTCTATGACCCGCTTCACCTGGTAAACCTATCTAAAGAAGATCTGCAGATTTTGTATAATTGTAAAATTTCCAGTGACGCACATATGGATACTGAGGCTGGTAAGTATGAGAATGTGGTCAAGGTATGCGTCGAGAAAGGTCTGTATGCTGGTAGTGTTTTGAATCAATAAATAAACCAAGTTCTTAAATCAAATGTGTGAATTATTAGAAGCTATCGTCAAGGGGGAGTCTGTTGGTACATCCTGTGTGACGACAGCAGTCTAAGTGATCCTACATTGTGATTTTAGCAAGTGTGTGATATATATGTTTATATATGGTTGATATTTATTAGTGTTTGTATGTTTGAACTTGATGTAACGTATTACAAGAAGTTCAAACATAAAGTACAAAGATAAATTCAATCATAAGTAATAACGTAAGATTCAACACTTAGTTGTTTAAGTAAAAGGCTAGATTCGAATTATATATGGGTTGACATTCGAATCTGTGATAGATTCGAATGTAACCATAGATTCGAAAGAAGGCTAGATTCGAGACTGTCAATATGGACAGACTCGAATGGGCCTTGGGCCAGATTCGAGGTTGGCCCACAACAGACTCGAATCAGGGTCTATAATTAGGGATAGACTCGAATCATTAAGTGACTTTTTGCAGAATTCGTGAGGAATTAAGCAAGAGGCGATCTCGAGTTTATCAGCTAAGTGAGTGCCGTTTCGGAGAGAATTAGTATGTAGGATCGTTCGTGTGTCGTTCGTTCAGCGTCTAATAGTCTCCGTGTTCCGTTGGTTGAGAGTTGTCCGTCTAACCGTCAACGAGGATTCCGCACTCGTTCACGGATCCGCGTCTAGATAGATCTTGCAGTCGTAGACCTTATAGCAGCTGTTTTGACATTTCCTGCATTTCCGCAGGTGCAAGTCTGTAAGGAGCTTTTGCGATAGGAGCCGCACCAGGAACCAAGTCAATACTGAATTCGACTTGACGTTCCGGTGGCACTCCCGAAATGTCATCGGGAAATACGTCTGAGAACTCACAGACGATAGGAATATCAGATAATGATTTCTTTTGGGCTTCAGAGATAGATTCAGATGAGACATAGCATACGTAGGATTCATGACCCTTAGATAAGTACTTATGCGCTTTTTCAACAGATATGAAACAATGTGCACCTTTCCGCTTCTCGCCCTTGATCTCTAATACTCGGCCGTCTGAAGACTTGATTCTAATGATTCGCCGGTTGCAGATAATTGTAGCCTCATTATTCGTTAACCAGTCCATGCCGATGATGACGTCAAACTCTTTTAATGGAATCGGGATGAGATCGAGGTTGAATACAATGTTATTTACGAGCAGTGTGCAGTTTCGGTAGACAGATTCAGCCATAACGAAATTGTTACTGGCTGTCTCAATATCAAGTATTATGGGAAGCTTTGATGGAGCTTTATGTAGCCTTTGTGCAAAAGATGTGGATATAAAAGAACGACTGGCGTCGGAATCGAATAATACTCTAGCAGGAATGGAGTTAAGTAAGAACATACCGGTAACCACATCAGGTGTTTCTTTCGCTTCTTCTGCTGTTATCTGAAAGGCTCGAGTTCTTGCAGTCGGCGTTGCAGCAGAACTTTTCCCTGTAGAACCTCCTGCTGATGATTGTGATGGATAGTGTGGCCCGCTACGACACTGGTACATGAAGTGTCCCCTTTTTCCGCATTTCGCACATCCTCGTCCCTACTGTGGACATTCCTCGCTGCTATGACCAATCGTGTTGCACGCAAAACAAGTTACATCATCTGGATTGCACAACCCCATATGAGACTTTCTACACCGTTTGCAAAATCGCGGCTCGTTTGTTAGGGAATATGCTTGTACTTTCGACTGAGAACTATACTGACGAGATTGCTGGGGCTGAGATTTACTTGGCTTGAAAAATCTACCGAATCTCTGTTTCTTCGGAGGAGACGGATTCATTGGGTTAGTCGCTGGAGCGTATAGCTGATCACCATACTCTAAGTACCCTCGCTCAATCTGTCTCGCTGCTTCTACCATTTCCAGATAGCTCTTATATTTGATCGCACTCATGGGATGTCGATATCTGGGATTGAGTCCTACTCGGAACCTATTCATTTTCCTTTCCTCTGTTGCTACTTGGTAAGAAGAGTAGCCACATAATCTCGAAAATTCGTGTTCGTATTCATCTACAGTCTTCGTTCCCTGAGTCAGTTGCATTAATTGGACTTCCATCTTATCTCGCTGGTCGACCGGGCAGTATTTCGCGTTGAACATGTCTAGAAACTGGTTCCATTCCAATGTCTGAATGACTTCCTCCCCGTATATGCTTCGCTGTGTCTTCCACCATGCGCGAGCAGCTCCAACAAACAACGCAGACGCGTAGCTCACTTTCTTAGAATCTAAACAGTCAGAGATTCTAAAAATTTCTTCCGTATGACTGATCCAATCCATCGCCTGAATCGGATCTACAGTACCCTCGAAGTTCAGGGCACCGCTCGCTTTAAAATCTTTGAATTTGCAGCCTTTAGGCTGAGCAATTAGGGCATCGGGAATAGAGTTATCAGAATCAGAGTCATTAATCTGAACTTGCTTTTCTTTTCTCTTATTTTTCTTATCTTCACGTCTTTTAGCTTCGGCCTCATCTCTGGCACGAAACTGTTCTTGCATCATTTTGTTTTGTTGTTCTGAATGTTGGGCTAGAAGTTGTTGCATCATTTCAAACATTTGTTGTGGATTCATGTTGCTGGGAATATCACCTGATCCTGATCCTGACATCTTCTACTGAAAATTACAAGCATTTAACTATCAGTTTATAGACTTAGATCTATGTACCCTTTTCCCATCCTATCAGTCTGTACATCCTATCTCAGTTCAAACCTCCTAAATGATTGATACATATGTATTGCTTCAGTTTGAGACCAAGTATACTCACGTAATACTTTATTCACTCAAACTAGGGCTCTGATACCATCCTGTGAAGACCTCCCCTTACGGGGCAGTCCTCAGAGTCTAGGTCCCACAAATAGCAATATGATATCAACCATACTAAGATAGGGTAATTAAATTGCGGAATAATAAAATTACATGTACATACAAGATTAGGATTAAGTTTACATATTTCAAAATTAAGTTATAAAAGGGCAACATCTAATCTAATCATAATATCATACATTACATCATATCTACCCAGAACCACCACAATTGTTGTCTTCCAATCAGTACCAGAAAGATTTGTTGAGTAGTGGTCTAGAAAATCTTCAAAACTTGGATCTTGAATGACCTAAGTACTAGGTCCTGCAGGTGATTTTCCTTTGGCTTTTCATGTAAAATATTAATGCAACATCTGTAAGCAATGCTTAGTGAGTATATAGATTTTCAATATCAACATGCGTGTCAAGCGGAGTCATTAGTCTTAGCATGATATGTCTTGGATGCCGCTACAGCCCTCATGATTGAGATATAGTATCATAAGATCGGATGATGTTCAAGCCACACTCACGCTTAAATCGTGGGGATCAGCCACATACTGGGCTAGCTACCAGTAAGTCAATATGGCGGAACATCGGAGGTTATTACCAAGTTCATAAGAACTGGTGAAATAGCCGGGTCTAGAACAATAGACCATAAGGGCTAGTCAAGCTGAATCAATCTATCAAATGTCTGATCAATGATGTAAGCATATGTCTTAGAAGTCATGATAGCAATGAATCATAAAGCAAAGTCTGAAGCAATATTAAATGCAATATGAAAAGATAATCAAATAGCTATCATGATCCACTGGGCAACACCCATCCATGGTGTGCACAGGTCTCATTCCAGCTGATAAAGTGAATATCAATAAATCTATCAGCAACGATATATCTCAACCGGATCTATGCATGTTCAATCTGAATATCTATAACTCACAGGTCTGGTTCTTGGTCAAACAGATATATGAATCTGCCACCTGAGTTATCTCAGGATTTTGTCAATCTGTAATCTGTCAATTCTTTTCAAATCAGAGACCCGCTTTCAAGTCTTTAAGTCTTTAAATCTTTGTTCAGAATATATACTGAACCTGTTCAAATTCATTCATGATAATATCATGTCAATTTCATCATCTTTATCATCATCATTTTAGTCTTTAAATTCTTTGTGTCAATGTTCAGGTATCAACTGAACCTGTCCAGAATTATTATTGTCAAATCATATCAATTTTATGTCTTTCTCTTTATTTTATCTGATTCTGATAACTGATAACTCTGTTAATCATTTGATTCATTTTTCTTTAATTTTGTAAAAATATCAAAATAGGATATCCAATTTCGGATCATCCGGATTCGGACAAATCCGGATCTGGCACCCGGATTCGGACCAATCTGAAATGTCATCCGGATTCAGATATAACCGAATTGAACACCCGAATTGTCTATCCGAAATAGATACTAAATTTCGGACCATACCTTTATCCGAATTCGGATATGATACATCCGAAATATCATTATCCGAATTAGGTTTTTAACCGAAATAGAAATCATCCGAAGTAGGATATTGGGTCCGAATTAGGATCATTTAGAAAATACATAAGATCAGGAATAAGCATCTTATACGAATTAGGAGTCCGAAGTGGTGCATCATCCGAATTCGGTATCAACCGAATTCGGATCTCAGGACTTAGAAATTTCCCAGAAAATGTTCTTCGTGTTCTTCATTTTTTTCATACAGATTTTTACATCAAATTCACTAAAAATCCATTTTATTGACATGCAATGTAATATTTTGATATATTATCATAATTGGGTTGTTTTTATACTATTTTCCCTATCAAAAACACACTAAATTAATCAAGATCATTCAAAAATGTTAATTTTTGTCAAGAACACAAATTTTTATAAAAATTCCGATTTCATCATTTTTGGACAATCTATTCACAAATTCTTGTTTTCTATCACATTTATTTACTTCAATACATAATTATCTAACAATTACATACACATGCAATACATATTTTTGTTAAATCACGAATCATTAATTCGGTTTCTTATGAAACCAAATCAAACCCATAAGATTTCAAGAATATAAATAAATTTTACCTTGAGTTGTTGTCGATTGATGATGTTTGATGATCTTTATAACCTTCACTTGTCTTTAATTCCTCAATTGATTTCAAATTTATGGATTTTCTTGATAATTTTGTGAGGTTGCCGTGAGGTAGAGAGAGATTAGAGAGAGAGAGTGATTTCTATTAAATGATGATTTAATGATCATTAATCTAGTATATATATTTCATTTATTTATTTGTGTATTTAACTCACTAAACTTTTGTATTTTATATCTCTTTATTTTAATAATTTTTAATAATTCATATCATAATATTATTATTGTCTTAAATAATAATTTCATAACTTAAAATAATATTACAAAACAAATAATGTAATAAAAATTACATTATTAACCTCAAAATCAAATAAGTAAAGCTGAACAAAAAAAATTAGGTTGTTACACTCCCATTCAGTCCATTCCTTCTACGTCAGCCGCATATACCGAAAATCAAAGATTCATGCAACTCAAGAGTCGTGTTGACTTTCAGCACGTTCAAATAATAACTCTTACAAAAGCTGTAGGTGAACTCCAGGAGCATAACTCAAATCTTGATAAGGAGAATGCAGAGTTAAGGAAGATTGTGGAAAGTGTCAGAGACGAAAACACGGAGCTAAAATCTTTCGTAGCTGATCAATCTTCAGAAATCCGAGCAATGAGAACCCTCCTAGTGCAACTTATGAAAAATCTACAAACTCAGGGGGAGACGAGTTGTAAGGATCAGGAGGTACAGAGAAGAGATGATGATAATGAAGGCGATGATCCCGGTGCGAATAAAGAGATTGAGTCTGTAGATTTTCCTGCAGCTCAAGTTACACAAATTCAGGGGGAGCCAAGTACAGAAGGAGAAGTAGGAGGATCTGGAAAAGAAGCAGGTTCCTCGAGGATTCTGGACAGTGACATGATTGATGCACTGAAGGACATAGAGGAAGAGCTTATGGATTTTGACGATGAAGAAGAAGAGTTAGAAGAAGGAGAATTTATTCCAGAGGAGGTTGTGGACTGGAAATCAGACGATGAAGTGTTGGATGATGAAGACGATCATGTCAATGAGGTTATTATCAATTCACAACCTGTCACGGAGCTATATGAAGGACAAAATCATAATGTGATTGACGTTGACTATATCAAGGTAGCCTCAGTCGAGGACAAAGAACTTGAAGAGGCCGAGAAGGAGCCATCTAGAGCTGACTTGATAAATCTTTGGTTCAAGAAAGAGGAAAAGAAAGATCAGTTGAAGATGAAGAAGAAAATGAGAGTTCCAGGTGCTGAAAGCTTCTCAGGAGGCATTATAAGCTGGTTCTTTGACAAAGAACTGCAGCTATTTATCTTGAAAAGAAGAGATGGACTACAATACTTGAGGCGAACACTAAAAGCATTTAACTCATTGCCCAAGATTGAAGTAAAGGAGCTTGCATGGAAAGAGTTAATTAATATAGGTGAAGACCAGTACGCTGAAGTCGTGGCAAGAATTATAAGGAAAGAAGGAAGATCAGGAAAGTTCGAGCGACTCAAGCCAAGGACCGGAAAGAGGGTCGAGGATCAGTCGAGAATAGATCCTCATACAGGTAGGCCATGGGCCAGGATGGTATACAAACCTGTGAGGTGTCTAAAGAAAGTACCAATGAAATCGATGCCACAGAACGTTTTGAGCAACATGAAATGGTGGTACCTCGAGATTGACACTGCTGAAGCCATCATGGAGGATCAAGACGAGCAGGTCATTTTGAAGGTATATGATCCACTGCATTTGATAAACCTATCAAAGGACGACCTGAAGAAGCTTCATGATCAGCCTATCTTCTTTACTGAACCATGGAGATCTGAAGCCAGGAAGTTCCAAAAGGTAGTTAAAGTTTGTATAGATGCTGGATTATATGCAGGTAGTAGTATATATAGCTCTAGTACTTAAATTTGATATAATGTAAATAATTAGAAGCTATCGTCAAGGGGGAGTCTGTTGGTACACCCTGTGTGACGATAGCAGTCTAATCGATCTGCATTATGGTTTAAGTAATATTCTGAGTATTAACAAGTGTTTTGATATATATGTTTATATGTGTTTGTCTGTTATTGATTGTGTGTTTGAACTTGATGTAACATATTACAAGAAGTTCAAACATAAAGGTCAAAGATTAACTCAAGCATAAGTAAAACATAAGTTTCATCACTTAAGTATTTAAATGTATTGGCTAGATTCGAATAGGTAAAGGAAGACATTCGAATCTGTGATAGATTCGAATGTATCCTTAGATTCGAATGGGCTAGATTCGAGAGTGTCTTGTGGACAGACTCGAATGGGCCTTGGGCCAGATTCGAGCTTGGCCCACAACAGACTCGAATCAGAGTCTATAATTAGAGATAGACTCGAATCATTAAGTGACTTTTAGCAGAATTCGTGAGGAATTAAGCAAAAGGCGATCTCGAGTTTATCAGCTAGGTGAGTGCCGTTTCGGAGAGAATTAGTTCGTAGGATCGTTCGTGTGTCGTTCGTTCAGCGTCTAATAGTCTCCGTGTTCCGTTGGTTGAGAGTTGTCCGTCTAACCGTCAACGAGGATCCCGCACTCGTTCACGGATCCGCGTCTAGATAGATCTTGCAGTCGTAGACCTTACAATGAGATAGGGAAAGTGAGGATACGCATACTTCTCATCTTTCAACCCTGAATATTCCCTCTCCTGATGGTGACAATGAAAATGATAGTAATTACGATGATGATGAGTCGAGGGGGAGTTAGGAGAATTCCGAGGGATTACCAGCCAGATATAAGCCAGACCAACAAATCTGCTACTGGCGCTCATGTGTTGGGCACCGGTATTGAAATAGACACCACTAGCCCAGTGGTGCAAGCACAAACCCCACCCAGCCACTCACCGGTTTCTCAACAAGCCGGTGTTTCACATTCTCACGAGGATTTAGCACATAATCTATCTGCGGATCATTTGGAGTCTGCAGATATTGAACAAGGTCGACAACAGCCCCAGTCGCTGCCATCAATTCCTGCACAATGGAGTCTGGAGGCCGTTGATATAGAACAATCCTTGGCTAAGACACTCGAGTCGATCCAAACACAATGCCCGAGTGGCATTGTCGGAACACTTGGAGCTGTGTGTACTAAAAGTATGCCTGCGATGATGAGTGGAAGTCCTGTCATGGCCACATCAATGCCATCCATGAGCACAGGACATCAAGGGTCCTCTTCGGAGACTCCCGAGATGCAAACGGCGAGCCTATCACTAATTAAAGCTTCATCAAATCTATCATCCATAAACGCCTTGCTGCTAGAGATATTAAACAACGAAGCCTCCAGCTCCTCATCTTCTACCACAGCGAACCCCTTGGTTACTCCAATGGGCGAGCGACTAAAAATTATTGCTGAATCATGTCAAGTAGTCGCCCAGGGTACCAAACGAAAGCATGATGAGCAGGAGGATCCTGATCACCATGAGGGGGAGAAAAGGGCCAGAGCCGCTGGCAAAGCTCCGATGATATTCAAAGAATCAGCTCCACCAAGTCCAAAGCAAACCACTCCTTCTCATCATGTCGGGCCCCAACAAACAGAATTGGAACTACAAGATGAGTCCCTTGAGGAATCTATCTTAGGAGCTCATCTACCTCTTATTGTCTGGGAGGAACCCGAAAACTTCAATGAATTCATGCATCAAGAAGAGATATTAATTGCAGTTCCTCTGAGGATACTCCACCCCACTAACGTTATCATATTTGAATCCAATGAAGAGGAACAGGAAGCCAGAGAAGTTCAACTGAAGGAGTCTCTGCGAATTGAATATGCTGGTGAAGAAGGTGTTGAACCACAAGAATTTGATTTTTCAGCTCCCTTCTGATGATCAAGTATTACCATCGCCTTCTCCGTCTCCAGTCCAAGTGCCATCGCCTATTCCATCTCCAGCTCCAACTCCATTAGTTCAACCTACCTCCGAAAGCCCATTGGTTATTCCAGTTATCCTTGATCAATCTTTCGAGACGGCAGAATCATCGAGAGTATTTCTGATCTTCCAAGAGCGTCCAGATGTACCACCTTACCTCTGCTGCCTCAAATGTACTAAAAGAGATCACAAGGTTGCAAGCGGGAACGTCTGGAGGTGCTAGTTCTTCTCAAAAAACGAGAAGAACGACACACTGAAAGGCCATTGACTGGGTGAAGCAAAGGGTAAGAAGCCCATACATGGAAGAGAAGTATAAGAAGATGTTCGTTCGTGAGCTAAAGAGCGTCAGAGCCGATTTAATCTGGTCAGTGAAAGGAATGGAACAAAGAGATAGATCAGTATATGTTGCAATGATTGGGTCTCTTGAAAAGAAAAGAATCTGTTAGAAGTCGGTCTCCTATCGTCAAAGTTCTATAGATTAAGTTTGATAAATTTTTGAGCATATTCTATCCTATCTTTGAAGTTGAAAGGAAAGACCGAACAATGTCGACATTCACCGAGGCAGATTTTCCTGAAACACCCCGACTCCCGAGCAGGTACATGTAATTATCTTATTGACCAATTATTTTATTGAGTATTGCGTTGGTCCAATTGCGTCCCGTATAGTGGTTTATACATGTCGAGATGGGGATTACGTGGATTCGGGATATAATTTTAGTGGATAAACTATAATTATGGATTCACGGATTTAAATGGGAATTATTGATATACATAGTAGATTTTTAATATTGGGGTCGGGTATCGGTGTCGAACCCGTGATATAACTGGATCCGTATATGTGCGTATATGTGTGTGACGTGCTTCTCTTCTCTTCCTTTTGTGCAAATCAGTGAAATCAAGTGTGTGTGTGTGTGTGTGTGTGTGTTTCCTTATGCTACTGGAGCTTGGATTGGAGCTAAACCAAGTGATTCAAGTGCTGAAATTGGATTGAAATCTTCTCTTTGTGTTATTGGAGTTCAAGGTAAGAAATTCCCCAATTTAAATCTGATTTTGGGTGTGTTAATCATGTGATATGATGGGAATTGGTTAGCGCATGTTTTGGGAGTTTATTGGTATCAATTATGTGTATATTTTTTGCTGGAATCGGAGTTAGGAAGGTTAACACCCCCCTGGACAGAACAAAAAAACGAACAGGAGGAGCTATTCTTCATCGTGAGCACGGTCATGACGCGCCAAGCGCGGCCGCGATGATCATCTAGAGCGCGGGCCGCGATGAGGCTAGTGCGGCCGCGACCCGGCTTAGGTGGGCTTGGGTCGGTTTGGGCTGTGGGAGTCGTTTGGGATGCTTTTGGGGGGTTCAATCGGTTACGTTAACAATTATGGGATATCTGGGATTAATTTTGGGAGAATTAATTTGTGTACAGGGATTATCAGAGACTGTTACTGGTCGGGTTCGGATCAAACAGTTAGGGAGATTGTGCGGGGTGATCCAGGTGAGTACATGAGTTCTTTTCAAAGGGCCTACTTTTATCAAGTCATAATATGTGCATAGATTATTGTTGTCATTGTGTTGGACACTGCGAGTTGACCCTCAGGTATGGTCCTTCTCTCTCTCTTTATATGTGTTATATGTGTGAGATCCATTATAGTGTATTGCGATGAGTTATCGCGAGAGCTATGTAGCTCCGTTTAATCCTGTGTAGGGTTCCCATATATATATATATATATATATATATATATATATATATATGTGGGTGTGTGTGTGTGTGTGTGTGTGTGTGTGTGGTCGTCATTCCTGTTAGCCTCCACGGACGTGACTTGGCTCCAGGGGAGAGGGATTCCCCAATTGAGATGAGGCACATTCTGACAACACAGAATTTGTCCCTTTGTAGCAGAATCTTTGTCTTTTCTTTTTTTTTCTACGTTGCATGCTGCTTTACCTTAAAGAGGAATGTTAACTTTAATCCTTTCCTCTTCTTGTATAACCATTTTGATATAAGAAATGGCCTATCACCCATTTCAAATATCCTCTTTGTCTTCCTGTATCAGAACAACATAGGCAGTGAAAGCAGCTTCTGATTTTTCACTTTGTCTTCGACTTGAAAACTGATTTATACGTCCAAGACTTTACATGATCACAGGGAAACAAATTCCATATAGTGTACAACCTGTTCACATAGAACAGGTTTTGTTCACAAAGAACAAAACACTTAGTTTGGGTCAAAGTTGTCCAACAGACATGAACAGCGTAGACAGTTTATGCCAAAAATGTCCAATAGTTTAGGACAGCTTAGACAATCTATCATGTTACAATGAACGTAACACTGTGAGCAGCTTTGGGCTTATATTGCAAATAACTTATCATGTCTAAATAAGGCATTAAAAAGCCTTATATTATACCCTTAAGTGTATCAAACAGGTTTGATTGAAAATCTCCCCCTATGATATAGAACAGGTTTGATTGAGGCATTTTTGTGCCTAACAATATCTCTGTTCATTATGAATTACTCAAACAAACATTGGAGCTTCTCTCACTAATCTCTCTCTACAAGTTTCAAATCTTGAACAAGAAATTGTATGAAAACTTTGGAGAATCATCAAATTGACATCATACAACAAGAATCCAACTAGTAAGTTGACTTAATTTACATTTAAGCTTATTGAATATATGTGTTATGCAAAATGCAGCATGGGCTATACTCCAGAAACATTTGGTATGCATTCCATGTCAAGAACTCAAACTTTAAAGTTGTAAAGTGTTTTAAGCTAAAACACATGCATGTATTTATCTAGTATTTAGATCGAGTTTTTGTGTGAAAATGGGGTTGAAGTAAGAAATTTATATCACACTAAAAGACTAGTAGTCTCAGTGTGTCTAAGAAACCTAGATATAATAATGATGAGACCGAGTCTATTATACTCGGGGTTGGTATGCATGGCCCTTGTACTATTTTGAGACTCTGAGACTTAAAAATGGGGAGGTGGTCTACTAAGCAGTAGAAATAAGGAAAAAGTCTTGGTGTGGCCATGATCAACTTAGAGGCCCGAGTCTCTTTCTTGGTGTGTGTGTGTGTGTGTGTGTGTAGGTGAAGATGCTGAGTCCGAGACTCATATACTCGTGGTGTGGGCTGCTGGGAGGCAGAACATGAGACTCAATGTCTTAGGTGGGGATATGGTTGTGTGTGTGTATTGTTTAAAGGTATGTGATAGTTGTGTGTGTGTTGTGTAAATCAATTACGATGTGTTTGCATGTATTTGACATTACAACATGTATTCATGAACCTTTAAACTAGTGTAGTGTGTGTAAGAGTCTATGGCCATGACCCCGAGACATACAGTCTCGGGGTGGTATGATGTTTAAGATAAAAGTCATCACAAGTTAAGAACATAGATTAGTGTGTTGTGTGTGTTCAGATGTGTTTAAGAATGTATGCTTATGTGATGTATGTTCATCTATGTATGTATAAAAGTGAGTCTAGGGTGGTCGTCATTCTATAGTTAAATGACTTACAAATCTAGAGGTATGTGCATATGTGTGTTATGTTCTTTTATTTCTTAAAGGTGTGTTCAAAGTATGTAAAAGTCTAGGACTGTATATGTGTGATGATCATGCATATCTCATATAATATAAGTATTAGAACCCAGAGATTCTAAGTCTCTCAGTCATCTAACCTAAGACAATGTAACAATATGAATCATAAATAATAAGATCACTAACAAATGTTTGAGCTACAATATGATCAGATAAACAACAAAACATCATGTTGTATATTCAAATGATTCAAAAGCTCATAAATATCATGTAATAATATGAACAACAGGCTTAACAACACATAGTGATAAAAGATGTATTATAGATTACAAGTGAAGGCGAAAGCAAGTGGCAAGCTATCTATTTCTGATATAAGTCAGAATGTGGATAATATCCATCACAGATTGGGAGCTATAGAGCGGAGCCAGAGCTAAATATAGATTATAAAGCTAAACAAAGCCAAGAAGCACAAGAAAACAGTAACAGTGAGTTGTAGATTTTACTTTATACTGCAGTTATGTAATATGAGACTTTATGTGGCATTCATTGTTTCCGTTCAGCTTACTGATCATTGTGAGTATTTATACATTGTCTTTATGTATTATCAGTATATATTGAGCATGAGCATTTGAGTATTCATTCTTCTACTTTGAACAGTCATTCGTTTGATAAAGCTTAGCACCAACACTATTGCTTGGTGTTTAGATAGCAGTCTAAGTTTATGATGTGCTGATTTATATAATGAAAGCACAGACGGTAGCATGAGCAAGAGCACTCTAATGATATCCAATAATCAAATACTGGTGATAACCCCGGTAAGTGGATGTACACCACTTAATGATGTGTGTGTGTGTGTGTAGTGTTATCATTAATCGGTCTCCTATATTCGTGTCTAAGTCTCAACAACCGACAAAAGTATTGGAGCAAAGTTGCGCATCTATAATTATAAAATTGGCCAGGTCCTTTCAAGCTCTACATGAGCCTAGTGCAGTGCAGGAGCTAAGCAGCACGCATACATAGATGTATGTTAATGTAAAAATCTATGTACTCACTAAGAAAAATAGCTTACGGTTGTTGTATTATCTTGTTTTAGGTAAAGGTAAGGAACTTGTTGAACTTACTCCTGAGGTTTATTGTGATATCAAGATGGAAGATACTAATCCCTAAATCAACTTTTGTAATATTAATATGAAGACATGAATATTTGGGATATTGGGATAGATTGTAATTGTGATGTAACGTAATAGAATAGCTAGTTTGTACCCTTATTAAATTTATTTCAAAAGTTGTACTGTTTGAACCGTTGAACTTTTATAAATCTATTTAGTTTGTGGTTGATTTTATACTTACAGTTGTGACCTTGTCGTTAAGATTCTTGAGAAAAATATGGGTCTTACATATCTAAAGCCTTATTAAACTTGGGCAGTTAGCTAAAAGCCTTAATTATATACTAAAGCCAGGATTGCCAGCATTAACAGTATTGTAAGTAAGAGATTATCATGTTTACATGAATTTTATGTAATTGAGACATACTTTTCTATCTATGTGCCTTCATTAAGTTTCAATAGAGCTTCTATGAGTGATTTTGAACAATGCGGTACAGGCGGTACCCGACCTAGCAAGATCTTGTATAGGTTCTATTACAAGAATGTTTGTGCATTTTTTATCTTGTTATTCAGTATCTTTGTTTCAGCTTGCCTTTCTTGAGCATTTCAGAAACATTTAAGCATTTTTATTAACACTTTTATGCTAACCACTATTTGCGCTGCATATATATGGGAAGCCAACCCCGTATCATAAGCTGATCTCGTGTGGCGGTAAAATAATTAAGTGGAATGACGAGTCATCGTTGTGGCCCGTAAAAATATCCTTAAACTACCTACTAGTGCAGGGAAGTAAGGGTCGAATCCGCAGGGAGCTTGTAGGTTTATTAGGGTTAGTGTGCTAGTTCTTTTATGATTAAGAAAGCGATTAAATTGTGGAATGGATTGTTTGGCGAAGTGATTAAAGCTAATATTAATTCTAAGCAATGGCAAAACAAACACCGATTAATGAATAGATCAAATTAACGAGATAACCATTTACGAATTCCCTACGGCACAAGTTATTACTTAAGTGAACATCATGCAATGGTCACATAGACATAACCAATTACGCAGTTATATTAATCATGAACACTTTAATCAATAAATCTTGTCATAGCGCATGCAACATTCATTACTTGTCTTAATCCTAAGACTATGGACTCGGCACAAATAATAACACTATGATGAACTATCTTGCTTTTACCAATCAAATCATTACTTCTCCCCCTTTGTGATGAAAGCAGTGAAAAACAAAAAAAAACAGACACGGAGACTTTTACATAGACTAGAAAGAACAAGGAAATTAAATGAAATTTTCTTCAACTCTTGCTCTCTTCAGTTTTCATAAAATTATTCAAGTTCAACAAATATCTTCACTAGATACTTCTCTTGTGAACTCTTTAATCTTCTACTCTCAAGACTTTGAATCATTAAACAGTACCTATGGCAATATCTTTCTGATCTTCATATCTATAATTTTCTGATTTTTCTCTTCTCAATTAAAGATACTCCCCCTTAACCCATGAAAAATTTTCTGATTTTTCAGTACAACAATTCATCTTCGAACTCAGAAAATTCTAAAAGACCTATCAAAAACTTCAAGTCTTCAAATCTTTACTCTATTCTTCTCTTTAGCAGATAAACACGTAGTCTCTTAAATTTGCCATTTCTCCCCCGCATGATCAACATATGAACTATGATCATCATGATCAACATATGAACTATGATCATCATGTACTAGAATTTCAGAGGCTCACAGATTTACAGATATACTCTCCCCCTCAAACAAAAAAAATTACATAAGAATTCACTTTCCCCTACAAAGTGTATTTCTCTCCCCTTATTACAAACATCAAATAAAATTCTCTCCCCCTAAAATTACATCCTCGCCAGAAAAAAATTTCAAACAAGTAACCACTAGGTTCGGTAGAATCCTGTTTCCACAATAGATTAAAAAATCTTATGTGACCTATTTTCTACGCTGTTTGATTTCGACATTTATAGGTCTTCCAAATAATCACTGTGAAATACTTATCAGTAAGTATCACTCATATTTGTTCTGGCTATGTCACTTCGGACATGCTTTTTATAATCTGTGGACTGTTGACTGGATGTGTCTTAATATGACATTTTGGCTCTAGACTTAATGTGCACAAAATAAAGTCGGAGACCGGAGCTGGTGTCTTCCTGGTTTCAATGTCAATAATATCCAAATGATATATCGATAGAAATTAGCTATAATTGTGACAACTGTCAATTTAGTGTTTCAGGTTAGACCCCGATTTACCTACTAAAAAATTACTTTTCGAATACTCAATTAGTTATTTAGACTTTCAAATGGAACCTAAGTTGCAGACATTTGCTAAACCTCAATAGATTACTTAGTTTTCTGCGTTCGGTGTAGAATTTTCTGATAATTTTCGTGCAATGACGGAATATATAATTAATGGATAGACATGACAAGCTATTAATGATTCAAAATACAAAGACACATAATTTTGAATTCACTTAGTAATTAAAGCAAACATAAGTAAGAAATTTAATCAAAGATTTGAAGAAAGACATCTGTATTGTGCTATTTTAACTAAAATAGCAATAAACTTATAAAAGTTTACATAAATAGTAATAAATAAGAGAAACATAAATTTGAAATATAAAAATATTATAAATATAAATTACACATGCCAAAAAGTCACTTATGTCACAAACTAGTAAGAAAATAAGCATAAACTTCACTTTTTATGCACAAACAAGCAACCAACTCTTAAATACATATATTTACAACTTTATAAAAAAAATAATAATAAATCTGTATTTCACCCTTTAAGGGCCAGCCAAGAGAAAAAAAAAAGAAAAAGTGTGATTTTTTCTATAAAAATCACTTCAACACTCCATCTCTTCATCATTTTCAATTCACTCCTTCTCTCTCTTGTTTCTCTCACTAAAACTCAAATTTTTCTCTCAAAACTCTGCAGAAAATCCAGCCATTAACCCCTTCATTTGAACTATTCAAGTGTAAATCAAAAGGTACAAACATCTGTTCATGCATCTAGCATGAACACTACCCTCAAACTTCATCTTTTTACAAGTTTTCTTGTCATTTCTTCTACTTTTCTTCCATTTTTCTTCAAGAATCGTTTTTTTTTTACTTTTCAAAAACCTTCTTGAATCTTGATGTTTGTAGATTGTTCATTAAACACATGAAATGTGTCTAAAAATGATGAAAATCCATGATCAAACCCATGTCAAGAACAAGAAAAATGCTAAATGAACTCAAAAATGCACATGCATGGTGAAGCAAGGTTCAAACACAAAAAATCCCACACTCTTTGAGTCTTATGTGGGATAAATGTGTTATGAAGATACCTCGCCATTTTAATGCAGAAAATTGAGTTTAAAGTCTTAATAATTGGGATATATATGCATGCAAGTATTTGATCTTTAAAAAAAAATGCATGTTGTCTTCAAGGTGTTTCTGACAGCTTTCCACTCATCACTTCAAATAGTCATATCTCACTCATTATAGCTCCAAATGACCTGATTTCTTTTCTGGAAACTAATTTAATGAGTTAGATTTCCAACGCATCTGGTTTCAAGAGAATCTAGTTAGATTTGGGTATGGAAACGTATTTTTAAAGTTAAGTGTGCAAAAAGTAAAAATCTGGCAGAATATTCATGTGACTTGTAAATACCATAACTCTCAAAATAATGCTCAAAATAACTCGAACTCACTTCTGTAATTTAGTATTATGAGTTAGATTTTAAATGGTTGTGGTCTCACTCAAATCCATTGAGGTCTGACCCACCAAACAGTCCATGTAAGAAAGGTGTGCAATCTGCTCAACATTCTGGACTTCTCAGTACTACAAATCAAAGCTAATGCAACACTTTTGATGCAACACTTTTAAAAATTGTTGTTTTTTTATTTAAGTTGGCTCTAAAGCAACACATTGACAATAAGTGTTGCATATAATGATTTAATGCAACACTTTTTTTAAAGTGTTGCCATTTTTACTAAAAAAATGCAACAATTATCTAAAGTGTTGCATTTTTTACTAAAAATTGCAAAATTTGTTTAAAGTGTTGCATATTTCAATAAAAAAATGCAAAACATTTTTAGAGTGTTGCATTTATAATGAAAAAAATCAACACATTTTTAAAACATATAACATTTTTTTAAGTGTTGCATTTATAATGAAAAAATATGACATATTTTTAAGTGTTGACTATAATATTTTTTCTTGTTTGTAATTTTGATTAAAAAATACACACAAAAGTTCAATGTCTGGTTTGTTAAGATTAATAAAATATAGATTTGATAGTACATATTTTATTATTGTTATTCTTTTAAAAAGAGTACAATTAGAAAATTGGTTACACATATATATCTTTGGCGGGTCGGGTCGAGTTCATGACCCGGTTGCCTTCTCTTGTCCCTTTCCCTCTTTCTCGGACACACTCCCACTCCCCCACCCTCTCTCTACCGAACTCCTTTCTCTCTCTCGCTTCTCCGGCCGGCGACTACCGTCTGCCGCCGCTCACCGACAACCAGTAGTGTTATTGACTTCTCTATCCCTCCTCTCTCTTACACTCACTCTGTCTCCCTCTCAAAACCTACGGCATAAAACCTAGCACCGCCGACGTCGCCACATTATATCTTCGTCATCACCCTCAGCCTCAGTCACTCTCCCTCTCGCTCAATCACCGCCACCGTTGCTCACTCATCTCACGGCTGCCACCACCACCGTCGCTGACCAGGAACGTCCCTAGGTGCAGCGCCACCACCAAAACCGTCGCCGCCGTCCAAAACTATAGTTTCAGGTTGGTTTTCTTATCTCATTTTACTTTATTAGCGAGTTATCATCACAGATTTGAGACGTAACCCTTGCCTCGATCGATTCGGTGAGCTATGGTTACTGATTTGGGATGAATTTGTAACCCCTTGCCTATATATATGATACTTTGTTCTTATTAGTTAAAAGATTGTGATTTCTAGTTGAAAAAATGGATTTTTAATGATTTATTATTGTAGAAAATGGTTGTGATTGTCGAAATAATATAGAACTATCTAGTTATTAAGTGAGCAACTGCATCTGACGGCTATTCATTCATTTAATACACACTTTTGGTTGAAAGGTTAGTATGCTTGTAAAATCATTTGTTACATAAATGGTCCTTTGTTCAAATGTAGTTTCATTCTTGAACCATATATCATCAAAAATATGTCTTATTTGCCTTGTTGATATATCCTTTGTACTTTCGTTAAAGCAATCGAATCAATAGACTGGGAATTTCACGATTTCATTGATTTTGATTTGTTGACCTACTGGGTAAGAGGTAATTTCTTTCATCACTCAACCTCTAATTATGTTATCTTTGATTGATTAAGGATGGTAAATTTCACTGATTTCAGATTGTGATTCGTGATTGCCCTGAATTTGGTTATACTAATTTCATTGAGATCGAAATCTGTAATTTGTTTCAATGTTAATGATTTCAACTTATGCAAAACTTTTGTATGGGCTATACTCCTTGATTTCACATTGAAAAATTGTGATTTGTATAAACGTTTTTCAAGTTATGCAAACCATTGAATGTGTTATACTAATTGTTTTGAGATTGAAATTTCATGATCTTTTAAATGTTTGTGGTTTCAACTTATGCAGAAGTAATCCGTGCTTTCGTTCATTTATATTAATTAAATAAGTCTTTAACATATTTTAAATGTTTAAACCCTCTTAAAGGATAGATAAATTAAGAAGCTATGGAGAGTAAGCTTATTGCTTGTGGGTTTTTTCTTAAAACGTCACCTCCTTAATTATATATATGATTTAATGTATATGTCTCTCTTCTTTTTTAAAATTATAATAGTGGGGTATGTATATATAGTGTATAGTAAAGCCAGTTGATGTTCCAGTATAGGCTGGAGTGATGAGCATGGTTGTGAAAATGTTTGGAAGTCGTGTTAGAGCCTTTAAATCTATTTTCATATAAGTTTTCAAGGCTAACGAATATTTTTTGGTTGGATTGACATTGAATGCTACTTGTTGGTTTAGATTGGTCTTCGTACCTCCAAACTTGTATCGGGATAGCTGATTAGGAAGTGAAGCAAGCACGTATATATAATACTTTTTTCTTATTAGTTAAAAGATTGTGATTTCTTGTTGAAACAAATGGCTTTTTAATGATTTATTGTTGTATAAAATGGTTGTGATTGTTGAAATAATATTGAACTATCTAGTTATTAAGTGAGCAACTGCATCTGACAGCTATTCATCCATTTAATACACACTTTTGGTTGAAAGATTAGTATACTTGTAAAATCGTTTGTTACATAAACGGTCCGTTTGTTCAACAGTAGTTTCATTCTGGAACCATATATCATCAAAAATATGTCTTATTTGCCTTGTTGATATATCTTCTTTGACTTTCCTTGAATTGTTCAACTGTAGTTTCATTCTGGTTCACTCACTAATTCCTTAGGATTCTAAATGTAGTAGTTGGCGTTTTTATACTAGGTGGGTTGGTGACTTGGTGCTTCTGATGAGGGTGTGTTAACTGTAGACTTTGTTTACTTTGAAAAAAAGGATGGTGGGTCAGGGGTATTCATATTATTAGGATTTTGGATTGGAGTTTCAACTTTGATTGACTTTTTCCCTTTCTATTTTTTGCTTGCCTTATGTTTGTATATATACAGCTTTCTTAGCTAGTTTTGCCGCACCATCATGTTTATTGGATTCTCATTTTCGATAAATGTGAGAAGAAATATTTCACCTAGCTGAGTTAACTTGATATATGGTTCCAGTCCTAAGGAATAGTATATTACTGTACAACACCAAAAAGAAATGTTCTATGTGTTCTGGTTAACATCCTGGCCGTTCAAAGTAATAGGCTGACCAAATAACCTCCAAATCAACTTAAATTTATTATAGAAGTTATTAGTAACACTCAAGTTAAGAGTTATGACCATTTTGTGCATATCTAGAGACATCCACATCATTCATGGTCTGCCTAGTGAGGACTAAAAAGGATATCAACACTAAACTTCAAAACATAAACTTCAAGCAGCAATTCAAACCCACATCACCAGTCTCTCAAACTTCTCTACATGATTCTCAATATATAATTCGAAAAATGATGTAGGCAATGGCTTTTACTAGAGTAAAAAATTAATTTCACTTAACAAACTCACAAGATAAAGAGAGCATCAATCAAACTCAAATAAATTGGAACTCTCACTCGATGTCTTGAAACTGAACCGTTAAGAAATAAACTATCTGGAAACTAAAATCTACTAGTTATGTATCTTTTTAGTTTCAACTACCTAATTGAACACTTTTAAAAGTGAAGTACTAAATAACATAAATGCGTATGAATTAAAAAATACATAGCTATCAAATGTTATTTTCCCTCAAGAAATAAACAATAAGTAATAAAAATTTTGTTTGTTTGATTGGGATGTAAAATCAATGAATATCATCTAGGGTTTATTCAAGTTTTCAAATTGGAATGTTGAGTTCATTGATCATATGCTTATGTCAAATTATATCATTGATCATATATTTGAATACCATTTAAGTGTTATGATCATAAATATGTATTTTGAAATCTAATCATATACGATCACACATATGTTCATACACTTTCTAGTTTGATATATATATATATATATAAATACATATATATATATATATATATATATATATATATATATATATATATGTATGTATGTATGTATATGTATATATATATAAGTGCTGCTGCGTTTTCATTTTATATACATATCATAAACATTTTGATGTATGTATGTACAATTATTGCAAGATCCTTGTTCCTATGGGTTACTCACATACACATATTTGTTTTGTTTTTGACAGTCCATAGCATCGAGATATATATGAATTAAAGGACAATATGGGTTGCTGTTTTCTGTTTTCTGTCTCTATATATATATATATATATATATATATATATATATATATATATATATATATATATATATATATATATATATATATATATATATATATATATATATATATATATATATCGACACACTTTGCAAGATTTAAGTATATATATACCTATAATATCTGATTCTGTTGGCACCGGAAAAGAATAAAAAGACAGAAATAAAAAGGTTGCTGTGAATGTTTCAGTCTCACACACTGCACACACATATACTTACTTTATGCAAAATGAAAGAACAAATAGCTTCTGTTTCTGATTATATATACATCGATACACCCACACACATCCTTAATTATTATGAATTAAAGTTGCTGTTTGTTTTTCTGTTTTTATCACACACTGCACACACGCATACCTTATTTATGCAAAGAAAAGAATGGTTTGGTTGTTGTGTACTGCACACAACCGAGATTATAAATAAAAAGGGTCTGTTGTGTTCTGTTTTACACACTACACCTACACCAGAGATTCTTAAATAAAAGAAAAGGATTTGGTGTTGGGTTCTGTTTCGGTAAATGTCTGTATCTGTTTCGGTATACATAAGGGTCTCGGTATTCCTTCAAGGTTTCGGGTATTACCGAAACTCACATGGTTTCGGTATTTTCATGCAAACTCACATACACACACAGATGCACTTTTACTTCTGTTTTTCTTACAAAATCCAGCAGCAAAACAAAGAAATTAGAAGATTGATTGATGCTTTAAATGAATTGACTAAAGTTATTGTTGTGGAATCATGAATGCATTTTTTTCTTGTGTTATAGAAGTGGCTGCTATGTATTGATACTAATACATCGGAAATGGACAGGTCAACAAAAGTGACTCAGCAGTACTTTTAAAATCCAACAGCAGAGATGTTCGATGGGAGACTTGGGAACCTCTTGTGTGGAAGTTGTAGACAGAAGGCGTCATTAAAGAAGTCTTTGCTCTCCATGGTATGCCAACTATTTCTTCAGCTAAGGTTCCTATATTAACCCATTTATATGAAAATGGGTGTTTTTGGGTTGTGTTTTATTGATAATGCGTCAAATGGATAAATAGAAGAAATGACTAGAAAGGACACGCAGGGTCATAAGTTGCCAAAAGCATATGCTTGTGTTGGTACATCCCGTGTGACGATAGCAGTCTAAGTTGTCTTACATTGTGATTTAGCATATGTTTGGTATATATATATTATGTATGATTGATGATTATCAGTGTTTGTATGTTTGAACCTGATGTAACGTATTACAAGAAGTTCAAACATAAAGCTCAAAGATAAAATCAGTCATAAGGTAATATCATAAGTTTCAGACACTTAGTTGTATATGTCAAAGGCTAGATTCGAATTGCATAAGAGGATACATTCGAATCTGTGATAGATTCGAATGAGACCTTAGATTCGAATATAGGATAGATTCGAGACTGTCATGTTGAACAGACTCGAATGGGCCTTGGGCCAGATTCGAGTCTGACCCACATCAGATTCGAATCAGGGTCTATAATTAGGGATAGACTCGAATGATTAGAGAACTTTTTGCAGAATTCGTGAGGAATTTAGCAAGAGGCGATCTCGAGTTTATCAGCTAGGTGAGTGCCGTTTCGGAGAGAATTAGTACGTAGGATCGTTCGTATGTCGTTCGTTCAGCGTCTAATAGTCTCCGTGTTCCGTTGGTTGAGAGTTGTCCGTCTGACCGTCAACGAGGATTCCGCACTCGTTCACGGATCCGCGTCTAGATAGATCTTGCAGTCGTAGACCTTACAAGTGGTATCCGAGCAATGCGGTCCCTCCTAGAGCAACTTATGAAAAATCTACAAACTCAGGGGGAGATGAGTTGTAAAGATCAGGAAGTACAGCGAAAAGATGATGATAATGAAGGCAATGATCCCGGTGCGAATAAAGAGATTGAGTCTGTAGATTTTCCTGCAGCTCAAGTTATACAAGTTCAGGGGGAGCCTAGTCAAGGCGAAGGACAAAGGGGTGAAGCTAGTTCATCTAAACAGCCTTCAGACTTTGAGATCAGTGAGATGATTGAAGCACTCATGGATCTTGATGATGATACACTGGATGGAGGTTTTGATTATGAAGATGAAGAGCTTGAAGAAGGAGAGTTTATTCCGGAAGAGATAGTAGATTGGCAACCTGAAGATGAAGTAGTAGCTGATGAGGATGATGAAGCTGACGAAATAGTTGTACAGCAGAATCCTATCACTGACACTTATATGATAGATGGAAATAGAATTGTCGATGTTGACATAGTGAATGCTGCCTTGAATCCTAAGTCATCGACTGAAGAACCAGCAAGAGAGCTAAGTAACGAAGAAAAAAGGAAGCTATGGTTCAGAGCCGAAGAGAAGGAGTTAGCAATTAGGAGATCAATGAAAGTGCCTGGTACAGGGAAGCTATCTGAGCGAATCTTAAGTTGGTTCTTTGACAGAGATCTTCAACTTTTTATAATTAAAAGAAAAGACGGGCTTCAGTACTTAAGGCGAACATTGAAAGCATTCAACACCCTTCCAAAGATTGAAATCACAGCCCTTGCATGGAAAGATCTGATAAATATTGGTGATGATCGTTATGCGAATGTAATTGAAAGAATAATAAGAAAGGAGGGGAGATCTAGGAAGTTTGAACGGTTGAGTCCAAGGGTCGGAAGAAGAGTCGAGGATAAGTCACGTATAGATCCTCTTACAGGCCGACCTTGGATGAGGATTCAGTACAAACCAGTGAAATGCCTGAGGAAGGTACCTCTGAAGAAAATGCCACAGAATGTCTTGCGAAATCTACATTGGTGGTATGCTGATACAGAGACCGGGGAAGCAGTCATGGAAGATTTTGAAGAAAAGGTCATCCTTAAAGTCTATGACCCGCTTCACCTGGTGAACCTATCTAAAGAAGACCTGCAGATTTTGTATAACTGTAAGATTTCCAGTGACGCACATATGGATACTGAAGCTAGTAAGTATGAAAATGTGGTCAAGGTATGCGTTGAAAAAGGTTTGTATGCTGGTAGTGTTTTGAATCAATAATAAACCATGTTCTCAAATCAAATGTGTGAATTATTAGAAGCTATCGTCAAGGGGGAGTCTGTTGGTACATCCCGTGTGACGATAGCAGTCTAAGTTGTCTTACATTGTGATTTAGCATATGTTTGGTATATATATATTATGTATGATTGATGATTATCAGTGTTTGTATGTTTGAACCTGATGTAACGTATTACAAGAAGTTCAAACATAAAGCTCAAAGATAAAATCAGTCATAAGGTAATATCATAAGTTTCAAACACTTAGTTGTATATGTCAAAGGCTAGATTCGAATTGCATAAGAGGATACATTCGAATCTGTGATAGATTCGAATGAGACCTTAGATTCGAATATAGGATAGATTCGAGACTGTCATGTTGAACAGACTCGAATGGGCCTTGGGCCAGATTCGAGTCTGACCCACATCAGATTCGAATCAGGGTCTATAATTAGGGATAGACTCGAATGATTAGAGAACTTTTTGCAGAATTCGTGAGGAATTAAGCAAGAGGCGATCTCGAGTTTATCAGCTAGGTGAGTGCCGTTTCGGAGAGAATTAGTACGTAGGATCGTTCGTGTGTCGTTCGTTCAGCGTCTAATAGTCTCCGTGTTCCGTTGGTTGAGAGTTGTCCGTCTGACCGTCAACGAGGATTCCGCACTCGTTCACGGATCCGCGTCTAGATAGATCTTGCAGTCGTAGACCTTTCAAGTGGTATCAGAGACAACGGAGTGTTCTTGGTGTTCTTCGTGTTCATCAGATACATTCTAGGTTTCTTGACGCTAGTTAGACGGTTTTGCTCTCAAAAACGTGTTTTTGAGCTTAGCAAATTCGTATTCGGGAAACACTTTGTTGTTTTTCACGTTTTTGATCGAAATCATTATTCTTCGTTTGAAAAATAGTGGTTTAATCTGTAAAACGTCAAAAATCCAACGTGTAAGCCGTTTTTCGAGTTTGATTCTATAGGGGTAATTAGGGTTTTACTTTTGTCTCGAGTCTAACCTAAATACGCTCCTTTCGAGTCAATTTCAGTGTGTTTCGAGTCTACTTTGTTTCAAATCTGATACTTCATTCGAATTGGATCTCGAGTCTGTGTTGTTTCGAGTTTATTTCGAGTTTGTTACTGTTTCGATTCTGTGCTTCGAATCTGCTAGACATTCGAATCTACTGAAGCCTTCGAATCTAAGGACCATCGAATCTAAGGAGTTGTTCGAATCTGACATTATTTCGAATCTAATTGACTTTTAAGACTTAATCGAATTTAATTTCAAAAGATTTAATATTAATTAGTTTCGACTCAATCTAGATTCGAATAAGTTAGTCTAAATCAGTTTCGAATTAAATTAATTAAGTTCAAATTCAATTTCTTTCAGAAAAGATGTCAAACCTTCAGAAATTCCTTGAGATGGATCACGAAGTTGGGAAGGCAAATGCACCGCCAAAGCTGATGAAAGTTGAGGATTATTACTGGTGGAAGGACAGATTTACAGATTTTGTACGATTCAACGATATGCGCATGTGGGTGTGCATAGATGAAGGGTACATTCCGCCAGTATCTGAAGTTGAAGGCCGTCAAAAGGTCTTGTCATATCAGATGATGAAAGAAGATGACAAGAAACTATTTAAAAGCTGAAAACAAAGCTTTCTCCATTATCCGTATGGCTTTACCTCAAGATATTTTACACACATTTCGGACTCAAAGGACGTCGAAGGAACTTTGGGAGTCTCTCCAGAAAAGGTGTGAAGGTAATCCTCGGGTGCGTAGAAAGCGTACAGAGCTGTTGACTCAACAGTTTGCAATTTTCAAGGCTATTAAGGATGAACAGTTGGATGATATTATCACAAGGTTCTATCATCTGATAACTGAACTTGAAAGTCATGGAATTGAGTATTCGGACACTGACAAGAACAACAAGCTTATTGATGCCCTACCAGCCAAATGGGCTATGTACGTAGCAATGATTAAGCTTAATGAGGACAAGTATTATGCTCAATCACTTGATGATATTGTGGGAACGTTGAGGGCATATCA